>CM076577.1:368440685-368562410 GCA_034641835.2 Pinus albicaulis
TGTCAAATGTGCCGACCCCAAAAAGGGCTTCTAGATAATCTAGAAGTTATTTTTTCAGGTTTGAATTCTGGGAATTCCACCCTGTGCGTATGGTTGGGCCAAAAATTACCAACGCATGGCTCTCCAAAACCTGTAGAACTCATTGTTTCCTACACAGAAAAAAAAGATATTATCATTAATTTAAAAATAAAAATCATGATAAATATGTTTTAGATAGAGTACATGAAATAGTTAAAATATTAAAATTTACATGGGAGTTGTACGTGCTTTATAGGGACACCTTCATCATTCACCAACAACATGCCATTAATGGTCCCTGTGGAGCTGACACGTGTAGCTCCAGGAAACGCAATAATGTAGTTGGCCATATCAGCCTCATCATTGCCAACACGTTCAGCGGTTAGCTGGGTGTCTGCTTGGGCAGGGTGTGTTTCTTGGCTGGCACCTAAAGGAGTAGAAGGTGTACGAGAGGGTTGCTGGGAAATCTCTTGCCCTTGTGTCCCACTACCACCAACACCGGATTCAGCAAGTGCCAGAAAACGCTACATACAAAAGAACTTTTTGTTAGTTTAGTCAATGTAAAAATCAAAAATCAAACTATCACAATTCATCTCATGCAGAACAAAAAAAAATATCCTTTTGACTTTTAATTATTACCTGATATGTTTCTAGCTGGCTCATAAGTTTTTTTATCCTCTCTTCTGTTTCAGGTGTTTGAGGCGCGTCTATCAAAGTATTAAATTCTGACCTTGCATCTCGTGCCTTTTTTCGCAACAAGAACACTGGAGATAGGGATGAGGAAAGCTCTTCCTCAAAGAGGGAATCATCAGGCGTACCATGGCTAGGTGTCTGCATATTTGAACAAAATTAATATTATTTCAATTATGTAAATAACTAAAATACCTGAAGATAAAGCAATGTTGGCACTTTACATGTTCTTCCGCTGGCCTTTTTCCGCGATCATCCCGTATCGGGGTTGTTCCTGTACTGCCCTGATCAGTCTGCCACATTGCAATAAAATTATAAATGTAAAAACTTGAAAACAATATCTAACTTGAAAACAAAAAATGAAAACTGAAATAATTTCTAATAAGACACCGGAAGACAGAGTTAGAGTTTCAAATATGCCTTGCATTGAATTCAATCTTGGAAACATGTCATTGCACATTAAGGCACCCAAACAAGAGACGAGTTGACAATGAAGACCTTATTGAATATATTGTTGGAGCAACTTCTAGTAAACTTGTTGTGAAGACCTTGAGGACATTTTTGGAGCAACATTGTTGAAGCTGATGGTATAGCATTGTTGGAGACGATCTTGAAGGGCCTTGAAGTAAAGCTTTTGGAGCAACTATTGAAAAATCCTTAGAGCATTTAAGTAAGGCACTTTCTATCTTCCATCACCTTTTTCCTTTCAATATCCTTTAAACGATATTTTTGATATTTAATGTTTGAAATCACGTTATAATTCCTTGATTATATGTGTTTGGGGACTTTCCCTTTGAAATTACCCAAAAATACCTTGGAAATTTTATCTTCAAGATGCATGTCTGACCCTATTGTTCAATATTTTGATTGATAGTAGTAAACATAGAGAGTTAGGGGCTCTTGACTTGGTTTGGTTGGGCCATTAGATCCCTAACATCTACTAGGGAGAACCCCCCTTGAGTTGGAGGAGAGCTAGCCCGAAGTGAAAAGAGGTTGGTGAGGTGACAATGGGGCTATTGAATTACACATGGTTTCACACTTTAGCTTTAGGACTTTATCTTGAGAAGTGCGAGATTTTGCTATATCAATTCTCAAATTGTTTACAACACTATTGTTAAGAACTAATAAGAAGTGATGTTGAGGGATTTTTGGGTATAAGAAACAATACCATTTAAAAACTAGGGTTCTTAGTCCTTGGCATTCCTTCACTTGGGCCTAGGGGCACACTAGAATAATTTCACACTAAACCATGCAAACTTAAAAGTAACTTAACAGATCCATAAAGTAATAATAATCATAATTCCTAATTTCCTATTGTACGATATGATGCAAATTATTCAAACATGAAGCAGTGAAGACATGCAATGTCTGAATTTCAAGATTGATGAACCAATACAAGAAGTTAGAAACTACAACTTTGATTCAATACTCTGTGTCCTAACTCCAGGAAGGAATCTAGTTTGTAGTATAGAACATGCATCGTGTATTATCAATTCTTAATTGAAAACAACTAAAGGACATCTACCTCATCAATTCCTCCCCATTTTGTGTTTTTATGTTATATTCCTTATAAAAGTGTCAAATTTCTCTCAAAGTAAGCAACCACTGAATAAAATAAAAAATAGTTGAGATATGATTGAGAAATTGTCATTTATTTCTTGAAAGGATCTTCACGATTTCTTTGGTTTTTTTTCATCTCAAGAAACAAGAAATGACCTAAGAAAATATCGTGATGTAATATAAGAAACAACACGGTGCAATGGCCATTTTCAAAGCCAAATGATGTCCATTGAGGAAATGGCCTTTATTTGGTTCATGTTTCATAGGAGTTTCGGGTAGAAATGGAACTTTGTTGTACCATTTCCAGTAGTAAAAAGGGAAAACCATCTTTTTCCATGGGAAATAATTTACCTTTTCTTTTTCAAGATAATCTAAATCACAAAAAATATGAACTATATTGCACACATTCTTAGATAATGTGAAAGTGGAAAAGGAATACCCTACACAAGTGATGCACACACGTACATTTGAACACTAATAGATTTGTGTAGTTGAAATGCAATGCTTGTTTTCATTTAAATGTAGGGTTTTTAAAGCAGGGAGAAATAATGGCTGCCAAAGTAATAAGCGTTTCTTTGGGAAAAATTTAAATCTTGTATTGGGTGATGAAGATAATAGAGGGTATTGAATCTTGATTCTTGACATCTAGAGAGAACCCTACAACCTAACACAATCCAATGGAATTGACCAAAAAAACCCAAATAGATTCAATCCAATGGAAGGGCCTGTAGTAAGAAATTACCATTTTGCAAGAGCTGAGGGCGAATGCTGTTCTGCAAGAGCTGAGGGTGAACGCTGAGGGCGAATGCTGTTCTGCAAGAGCTGAGGGCGAATGCTGAGGGCGAATGTTGTTCTGCAAGAGCTGAGGGCGAATGCTGAGGGAAAATTCTGTTCTGCAAGAGCTGAGGACAAATGCTGAGGGCGAACACTAATAGATTTTTGTAGTTGAAATGCAATGCTTGTTTTCATTTAAATGTAGGGTTTTTAAAGTAGGGAGAAATAATGGCTGCCAAATTAATAAGAGTTTCTTTGGGAAAAATTTAAATCTTGTATTGGGTGATGAAGATAATTGAGGGTATTGAATCTTGATTCTTGACATCTAGAGAGAACCCTACAGCCTAACACAATCCAATGGAATTGACCAAAAAAACCCAAATAGAGTCAACCCTACTATAGGAGGAAGGGTCTGCAGTAAGAACTTACCATTTTGCAAGAGCTGAGGGCGAACGTTGAGGGTGAACGTTGAGGGCGAATGCAGGGTGAATGATGTTCTGCAAGAGCTGAGGGCGAATGCTGAGGGAAAATGTTGTTTTGCAAGAGCTAAGGGCGAATGCTGAGGGCGAATGCTATTTTGCAAGAGCTCAGGGCAAATGCTGAGGGCGAATGCTGTTCTGCAAGAGCTGAGGGCGAATGCTGTTCTGCAAGAGCTGAGGGCGAATTCTGAGGGCAAATGCTATTCTGGAAGAGCTGAGGGTGAATTTTTTTCTGCAAGAGCGGAGGGCGAATGCGTGCGTGATATCAGACGTTAATGTAGCTATTGCGACGGATATAAGTTTCGTATTTTTAATAAAATCATTTTTATGTAGCGCGCATATAAGTGTCATTATACCGACGGTGGAAAAAGCATCCCTATTGCGACGGATGCCTCCAAACGTCGCAATTGCAACACTTAGACATTGTGTCGCACTTGCGACGTTTGGAGGCAGCCGTCGCAATAGCGACGCTTTGGGGCATAGTGTCGCAATTGCGACGTCTTCCTCCAAAGGTTGCAATTGCGACACATTGTATAAGTGTTGGTATTGCGACACTTTTCTATAAACGTTGGTATAGCGACGGTTTCGGGCGGGATTGAAAAAATTTAGGGAAATTTCTGACATTTGGTCAAAAGCGTCGGAACCAAGTGTTAGAATTTCCCACAAATGTAGTAGTGTCATATATATAACAAGGGTCACTCAAAACATTGGTCGGACCCCTTGTGCCTCATCGCATTTCGCCATCGCAAATATTTGTTACAAAAATCCAATGCAAAAGTTATAAATCGCCAATGCGATGTGAAGTAGGACCCAATCCCCACCGCGCTTTATTTTCCGTTTCATTTTCCTTTGAAAACTTCAAACTTTACCTTTTTGTCACTTTTCCTTTGCTCAACTTCCCATTTCTCGATCATGATTGAAGTGGGGCCCCTCATCGCATTTCACACTTTTTACGTGTTTCACATTGAAACCAAACTCTAAATAATGTGATTTCCGATTTTGCGATTTCGCATCGCATTTGACTTACCTTTGTGAGCGCCCGCAGTATATCCATTTTAATTTGCGATGTGGTAAGTCGGCCCCACTTCCGCAGTTCTGCCCCCACTTTATAGCCTTTGAAATACTTTGATATATCATGAATATCATATAAACTCCATAACAATTACCACTTTAAATCTTCTACTGATTCATAAAACTCCACGATATCCAGTAGGTCCCTCCTCCCCGCACTTTTCAAATTATAAAATTTAACCCCTCGTAGCTTATAACTAAAAGCTAAAAGTTGTGATCTGCGCTGTGGTCCGGTCCCACTTCTCCCTTGCCACATCACTCATCTCCTCCCCCGTGCATCACCCTTCACACTTTTTAGTGTTTACACCATCTGCGCTTATAATTAAATGTTACGAGTTGCGATATGCATTGAGGTATGGTCCCATCGACCCTCCATGTCACTTCCCCTTCGTAACCCACCACCGATCATATTCTTTATGACTTAAATGGTAAAGGTTGCAAAGTATGTGGATGCGATGCCAGTTCAGAATTAAAGTTTAAAAGGTCTCGAGTTCGGGTATATTGGTTTTCATGTTATTTTGTTTATAAAAGGGTTTTATCACGACAAAAGTATTTTTGGTAATAAAACAACAGAAAGGTCAAGTCGAGGCAACAAAGGCATTCAACACTCCGTTCAATAGCATATCTTCCCAGACATCTCTCAACTCGTATGTCAACATATCAAAAAATTGAGGTCCACGTCCTAAACTGCCCCACTACATCAGCATATTAGCAGCAACACATCACAAGAAAAAAGGTTCAATTCAGCTCAACAGTTAGTAAATGCCATGTCATCATTTCCTTAAAAATATGATGACTGTTTTTTAGTTCAGTAAGGGAATTTATTCTTTTTGATGATGGATAATGCCATTTGAGCACCTGATCCTTGTCTATATAATGATCCCATTATTAGAGAAGTGGAGGAAATAAATGTAATTAGAGTCCTATTAGGAGATAAACTCTTAAAGTGAATAGGTGTCTTTTTACGTTCCATAAATAGAGTTGTCAGTTATGTTTAGCTGTCAGAGTTAAGGTTTGATGATCCAACATCCTATGCAATGTAAAAGGAGTCTATTTATAGACAGAAAATCAAATATCAACGGGTTGGGAAATGGTTACTTGACACTACCACCATTGTAATATTTGTCTATCAGTAATATATAGTTGCAACAACATATTTCAGACTTGAGATTCTTCTCTCTATTCTTATGTATGTTTCTTCTATCAGTCTTTCATTTTCTCACCAGTGTTCTAGTTGTATAATCACTTGGAATTCATGATTACATGCTCCAACTTCCTTTATACACCTAGTCTGCTATTTTAACATGTTTAATTAGTTTTCTTATGTATAATCACTTGGAATTCATGGTGACATGCTCCAAATTCATGTATACATATAGCTGGTTGTTCTATCCTTCATGTGTGGTTTAATAAGGATACAATTGCCTCAACTTCCATGAGATAAGTTGACTTGTGACTTACTTTTCATATTGACTCCATGCCCAATGGTAGTTACTGGTTTACATCTTTCACCTATACAAAAAAATCACATTCAATCCAATTCAGAGTTAGAAATATGCTTTCAAGTTATTCATTGAATATCCTTTATCCTTTTGAGAGAACCCTCTCAGACTGGAAAGGCTAATTTCCAGTTACAAGTTGGTTTGAAATAGTTACTCCAAGTTCACCATTGAAGTAGCCCAACATAACTTAATTTGGTGATAAAATTTTGGCACTGTTTCCGAGGAAGAAGGTGTAAAATTTTCCCTGGGAAGAACATCAAAGCTTTAGTTCTACGGTCTGAGAGAAGCAGTCACTTAGGCACATATTGGTTGTATTTCTGCTTTGGCGACTCCACACATCAAATAATCAATTGGAAGGTGACTCCACTATTTGAAAATCAGTAGCTTGATGAAGTTCCAAAATGAGTTCCATTGCAAGAATAAATGATAGGTATGCTCCTATGAATCAGTCTCACATCACTGGTTTTCCAAATCCTATGCCAAAATTCGATTGGTTAACTGATCTTCCCATATTTAAATATGAAAAGAAATACAATGTTGCTCTTCATTTGGTTAGATTCCATATGCATGTACATAGAATTAAGGTTCAGTTCCATGAGGATTGTCTCATGAAGATGTTTATGGTCACTTTAGAAGGAAAAGCATGGTCTTGGTACGAAAAGTTGCCAAATGGTTCCTTATATTCTCTTGCTGATTTCCATGTTGCATTTTATGAGATGTGTAAAGAATGTCATTCTTCCTTATTGTTGGTCAAATATTGTTGTAAAAATTGTGTGAGTTTTATTGAATATTTGGAGAATTGTTATGAAGATGATGAGTTCATAGATGAGGAAATTTTAGAGGCCCTTCATGACAATCCCTTTCATTACCAAGAAGAAAGGGTAGCCTCTCAGTTGGATGGAAATAAAACCCAACAAGAGTTTATTTATGACAATCATGTTACCTCCTCTGAGTTTGATGAAAAGTTGCAGCACACTTGTCAGTCTTTTGATTGTCAGGAATATGAGAATCATTTGCAACAGCAGGAGGAAATATTGGAATACAATTTCTATAATCCTCAGGTAAAGGAAGAAATTTATTCCTCATGTCATTCCTTGCATCAGTGTACACCAAATGAAGAAATTTTTGAAAAGAAAATTTTAGACAATCATATGAGTATGTATGTTGAATCATATGAATAATTACCTCTAGAAATTCCTGTGGTACATGCTGGAGCAGTTACTTTTGAAAGTTTCCAAGAGTACTCCAAGTTTTTCTTTCTCCCAAGTGAAAATAATGATCAACAAGAATGATTCGTGCATACTCTCAAAGATCCTTTCGCAGCTTTGATGGAATCTTCTATAGGAATGAATTTCAATATGATTTTCAGTTATGTAGACAAATTCAGATGGTGGAACAAGTTGTCATCTCTCAGGAATGGATTTATGATCAGAGAAGTGGAATGTATGTTCCAATCCAGTACTCAAATTCTTGATTGGCTTCATTGGAAGTGTGAGATCACTTGATTCAGCTTTTATGTTGAGCAAGTAGAGTAGGATCATTTGTATATAAATAAGCTTGAAGATCAAGCATTTTTTCAGTTTCAGTTTTAAATTCAACATGTGTACTTTAAGTTCTTTAGCATTTATTGGTTTTTCAGTGCCAAGATTACAGGTCGGAGCAGGTTGCAAGTTTTCATTTTGAAGATGGGAGCATCCAAATGGACGTGGCACTGGAACTACAAGTTCTTTGATGTACCATAGGGGCACACCATCCCTAGTGGAGCCACTGTTATCACTCTTTAGTTTAAAAAATTCTATTGATAAGGTTCATGTTGTCTCATAAGTCATTTTCATGAAATTTTTTAGAATAATCCCATACATTCAAAATCCCATTCAAACCCCAAAACCCACGTATATAACCTTTCAGGGCTTATTAATTTATAAAACCATTTATTATAAAGTCTCAGAATTTATGTTATAAGCTCCGCCACACATCGAACAACCGTGTTATATATAACTTACCGTTATATATAATACATATTATATCTATAACAAGAGCCTCTCAAACCATTGGTGGGACCCCTTGTGCCTTATGACATTTTTCCATCGCAAATATTTGTTACAACAATCCAATGCCAAAATTATAAATCACCAATGCGATGTGAAGTAGGACCCAATCCCCACCACACTTTCTTTTCTGTTTTATTTTCCTTTGAAAACATCAAAATTTACCTTTTCATTGCTTTTCCTTTGCTTTGCTTCCCATTTCCAGATCGCGATTGAAGTGGGGCCCCTCATCGCATTTCGCACTTTTTACGTGTTTCGCATTGAAACCAAACTCTAAATAATGTGATTTCTGATTTTGTGATATCACATCGCATTTGACTTACCTTTGTGAGCACCCGCAGTCTATACATTTTAATTTGCGATGCGGAAAGTCGACCCCACTTGCGCAATTTTGCCCCCACTTTACAGCCTTTGCAATAATTTATATATCGTGAATATCATATAAACTCCATAACACTTACCACTTTAAACCTTCCACCGATTCATAAAACTCCACCATAGCTAGTGGGTCCCTCCTCCCTGCACTTCATAAATTATAAAATTTAACCTCCTACAGATTATAACTAAAATCTAAAAGCTGCGACCTGCGTTGTGGTTCGGTCTCACTTCTCCCCTGCCACATCACTCATCTCCTCGCCTGTGCATCACCCTTCACATTTTTTAGTGTTTACACCATCTGCACTTATAACTAAATGTTACGAGTTGCGAAATGCACTGCGGTCTATTCCCACCAACCCTCCATGTCACTTACCCTTCGCATCGCACCGCCAATCATATTATTTATGACTTAAACGATAAAGGTTGCGAAGTGTGTGTATGGATGCTAGTTTAGAATTAAAGTTTAAAAGGTCTTGAGTGCAGGTATATTGGTTTTCACGTTATTTTGTTTATAAAATGGTTTTATCACAACAAAAGGATTTTTGGCAATAAAACAGCAGAAAGGTCGAGTCGAGGCAACAAAGGCATTCAACACTCCGTTCAATAGCAAATCTGCCCGCACAACTCTCAGCTTGTCTGTCAGCATATCATCGAATTGAGGTCCACGTCCTAAACTACCCACTACATCAGCATATTAGCAGCAACGCAACACAAGAAAAAATGATCGATTCAGCTCAATAGTTAGCAAATGCCATGTCATCATTTCCTAAAAAATAGGATGACTGTTTTGTAGTTCAGTAAGGGCATTTTTTTTTTTAATGATGGATAATGCCATTTAAGCACTTGATCCTTATCTATGTAATAATACCACCATTAGAGAAGTGGAGGAAATAAATGTAATTAGAGTCCTATTAGGAGATAAACTCTTAAAGTGAACAGGTGTCTTTTTATGTTCCAGAAATAGAGTTTTCAGGTATGTTTAGCTGTCAGAGTTAAGGTTTGATGATCCAACATCCTATGCAATGTAAAAGGATTCTATTTATAGACAAAAAATCAAATATCAACGGGTTGGGAGATGGTTACTTGAAACTACCACCATTGTAATATCCGTCTATCAGTAATATACAATTGCAACAACATATTTTAGACCTGAGATTCTTCTCTGTATTCTTATGTATGTTTCTTCTATCAGTATTTCATTTTGTCTCCAGTGTTCCAGCTGTATAATCACTTGGAATTCATGGTGACATGCTCCAACTTCATTTATACACCTAGTCTATTGTTTTATCATGTTTTATTAGTTTGCTTATGTATAATCACTTGGAATTCATGGTGACATGCTCCAACTTCTTGTATACATATAACTGGTTGTTCTATCCTTCATGTGTGGTTTAATATGGATACAATTGCCTCAACTTTCATGAGATAAGTTGACTTGTGACTTAGTTTTAATATTGACTCCATGCCCAATGGTAGTTACTGGTTTACATCTTTCACCTATACAAAAATATCATATTCAATCCAATTCAGAGTTAGCCATATGCTTTCAAGTTATTCATTGAATATCCTTTATCCTTTTGAGAGAGCCCTCTCAAAATAGAAAGGCTAATTTCCAATTACAAGTTGGTTTGAAATAGTTACTCCAAGTTTACCATTAAAGAAACCCAAAAGGACTCAATTTGGTGATAACATAATCCATGATATACATGCTTGTTGTATAATTTCTACACCTTGCCCCCCAGGCCCAGCATTGGTGAGACAACCATCGTCGATGAGTAGCATATATGAGGAAGAGTGAAGTGCTATGTTTGAAGACACATACCTCGCCTGGGGTGATTCCCTAGCTGCCCTCAAGGAGGAATAACACTGTTTGGGGAACTAAAAGTACCGATACACCAAATGGTTGCAACACCACCACGGTCAGGATCTGCCTATATAGGAATATATCGATACCTTCCATACCATGTGGAAAAAATCATGAAAAGTAAACATCATAGAGTTCTAAAGAATCACAATGGTATGCATAAGTATATCCGCACTCACATGGATTAGTTGGACATCTCATGCCCGGGACCAACGGATAAACATGTGGTTCAAATAAATGAGAAGTTCTTACACAGGGGGTAAAACAGAGTTTGGCCCCAAAACAATTCAAAACTGTAGAAATTGTACAACATATGTATATCAATGGATTCAATCTGATCAAGCAATGTACTAAAGCTAGATATTGAATCCTTCTACAAATCAATTGCGGAAAATAAACACAATCGCCAATCACAAAAAATAAAGAAAGAATCAAATCATACCACAACACAGATAATTTCCCGAGGAAAGCTTGCGGCTCGAAAACCCTTTATCATATATTGTATATTCCACAAGGAATCATGAAACAATTACAATGCACTCTTATCATAAGAGTCTACTGCAATATGCCTATCGTCTCACACTGATCTAGACAAAATCAGGCCAACACTTAGCCAATTATCAACCTGTCTTCAGCCTGCCTTTCTCACACAATTCGGATGAATGAAATCCCTATTCTTTAGGAATTTCAGCCTTCCTCAACTAAGCTGAGTATCATGGGCATCCTGTGGTGTTTTAACTACATCTGGGTAGTCTTCTAATATCAAAACTGATAATTAACTTCCCTTTAACCTTTGTCTCAACTGGGTCTCCACTGGAACTGAAATGCATGCAGCTAATAATAGTAAATCATTAGTTGCATGGTAGATCACTGATTTTGAATTAAATATGATTTAACTCACTTGATCTCTCACAAGTGCAACAAACAGTTATAACTAGTCCAATTGACTCTAACTCACCTAACAGAGTTAACTGATTACTCATGCATTAAACTCGTGCACTTGACTGCAACTTGAACTCTAAAACACATAGAATCACTCCACATGCCTCACCAACTACCCTCAGCTCGAAATTCATGAGCTAACTGAGTTTGTCACACTTATTTAACTATTACAAGTGATTATGAGATAAGATTACATTTTATTGTCCAATTTAAATAAGGGATAATTAAATTTAAAAATATCCAATTTATTAAATGAATTGAATTTCACACTAACATATTGCTAGGACCCATCACTACATGACCTGTGGTCCCACACTAGTGTAGGTGTTGTCATGTTGCTTCTGGATGCCAATTTCACTGTTTCTTGTTGCAGACTTCAACAAAAACCACCTACCACTTGTAATCAATGGTTCGACTCCTCATATTCCTTTCGCATATTGTACTTGTCACATTTTAATGCACAATGGCATCGAACATCATTTAAGAATCCATGCGGTCCTTGACTTGGCAGAGCCAAATCTTCTAGGACTCAAAAAAAAATGTGCCAAAGGGGAAGAGAAAACCAGTAGGCTACGAGAGGTAAAGGGCCCCTTCAATGTTTTATCACTCACAAAAAACTCCGAAAGAAACGCTTTCGGTATCAAGATTAGGATTCCCACAGTATATGCTTTTGAGGATGAAATGTATGCGCCCACATAGTGACATAGAAAATACCATGTTAACCTTCACAATTCAACTCATTTTCAAGGATATAACATGTTCACAAGAAAAAACGATGAAGTGGGCAATGAATATGGTCCTTCAAATTCGAATCTCGTCTAGAACTTAACACATTGCAGGAAGCCCATAAGGTGTTGTTACAACATCACTTTACTTATGGATGAACTTCAATGATAGGACGTTGAGTTTTTATTCTCACACAATTTTTATTTTTTGAAGAAGAAAATAGTCAAAGCTCTTACTCTAAGAATCCCTGATCGAAACAAGTTGTTTAGTGCGCAAGTTGGTGCCACAAATATTGTTGTTTTTGTCATCCTACCTCAAGCCCCCAAGGAGGGAAATATTAACCATCCACATTATTATGTCAATAAAAAAAATATAAGATAGAAAGGAACTATTTGTTGAAGGAGAGAGCCAGCCTTGGAATGACACTCACACTACATGGGTTATAACACTACCTGTGGTGAAACTCTTTCATTCTCAATAGAAATCAATTTACACTAATGTATCTTGTGAATAAGCGAGCACATCATGATCACCTTTGCATGCATATCTTGCTCTTCCAAGAATTTGACTTTCAAATGGAAAAAAACACGTGTAAGTCTCATGTGAAGCTAGACCACGTGTTGAGATTTGGCCCAAGAGTGAAGTTACAGTCAAGAGAAACTAGAGAGTGGGGAAGCCGGAAATGATAAACTATCAACCTCGGTCCCGAAAAGTGATCAGAAAATAAGAAAAAGAATTAACAAGTGTAATTAGGAAGCAAAAGAGATAGTCATTGGAATCTACCCAGAATGGGTCGAATCCTCCATAGGACATTTTTTTCCTTTTCTTTTTGTTGACTTTGACCCAACCAGTCTAGTGCGGATGAGCAAGATTCACTTCAAGACTATTGTTGACTGTGGGGAGATTCTCCTTATCCGAATCGAAGGAGGAGGACTCATGCATTCGTTTCTGAGTATTCGAGGAAGAAGTGGGTCCCTTAGGGCCAACCAAGGGCATATCCTTCGTCTGTGTTGCATCCTCAACTTTTGCCTTAGTCTCCTCCTCATACGAGCTAAAGGAATCAATTTCATCCATGGGTGGTGGATTGCATGGCTTCCAGATTTTATATTTTTATTTGTGATTGATTTTATTCTTTTGGGCAAGGAACGTGGTGCAGTAGTTCTGAAGGTGCTTTGTTTGATGGCAGTGGCGGAAATGGAAGGTGGTGTTCTCATAGTCCAAGGTTTGCGTCCACAGGAAATCCCCAATTTTGAGATTGTTTTGATCGAACATACCTTTTCTTATGTCTATTTAAGCACATATTCTGTTGTAGTTTTATATTCCTTTCTCCCCCCCCTGGAGGGATCCGTTGCCAGAAAGCATCCCAAGGTGTTTCCAATTCCTTGGAAGATGGAAAAGTGCCATAAATGCACAGGTAAGTTTGGAAGCCTGACCCAAATAGGAAGCTTGGTGATGACAACCATAGAGGGGTCAAAGTTTGGAACCAGGGGTGAGGAATAGCCCTATTGTTCCCCAAAACCATGGACCCCTAGTTAAGGGTTTTTGATAATCTTCACTGAAGGCAAACAACACTATGAAGAAACCCTTCAAGTAGAAGATAACCTTGCAGTTGTTGGTCCAAGTGGAGTGAATCCATTGGTAGAGATCTTCTGTGTGAGGAAAGAGTCCATTAAATTGGCAGATGATTGCATATTTTGCATATATTTGAAGTTGATCTTCAAGAGCTGGATGGGAGATTTCTATGGAGGGGACTTCCTCCAGTTTATCGACCAAAGAGGGATTGGGAGCCTCGGAGGGTTGAGAAGTTTTCTTGGGAGGATGTGCATGGAGAACATCCTTGTAACAGAATTCTGTAGTAGAATAAGGTTGCCCTGCTGCTCACCCTCGCAGACGAAGGGTTAAAACTACAGAAGCATTTCTTTCGATGTTATAAAATGAGAGGGGAAGATAATCGTCTAGTTTTTTACCTCTATAAAGAAATATTTGAAGAGCTGAGGGAATCCCTAGCCTTTTTTCGAGGGCATTCACAAGGTTCTAGAATAGATCCGTTGAGCGCACCCAATGGATAATGGATTTTCCAGAATATAGCAAGATCTGAATCTGATAAAGAGGAGGTGAGAGATCTAAGAAAACCTAGTTGTCAGAGCGTAGCTGAGATTCCGAATTGATGCTCCTAGTTAGCTTGTTGTAATCCAATGCAGCCTCTTTTCTGTTGTCGTTTCCCCTGGTGCTAGGGCTTCTTTGATTGGTGAAATCCGAGGTAGCCCACTGAAATAATGGACTGTTGGGGCACAGGGGCAGGTTAGAAAAATCGCTGCCTTGCTCAATGTCAGGTATTACGCATAGGTTCCTAGCGACCTTCAGGATTTCATTGAGATTGGGGATTGTGCCTTTCCAATTTGCGAGGCTACCAGATACTTGAACACGGGTAGTAATCGTTGCCATGTCTACTTCAAAGAGGGCGGGGCATGCATTAAGCCCATCGTTTTTATTTTTCCCATTATCCTCTGTGAAGTTGCACTCTACGCTGAGCTTGGGAGGGTTCAGGAGTACGCTCGGCCTCTAGATACCTTGATCCGTAGGGGCAATTATGGGCTTGATGGTGGTGGAGAGAGAGCCACAGGAGAAAAAAATATTAGGGTTCATCTTGCCCATTTAGTTGAACACTGGGAAGTTGTTGTTAGGACAAGATTTTTTATGGGCATGTATTTTACTTTCAGTTAATAATATAAAGAAAAGGGTTGCATTTATAGATCATGTTTATGTTCTTTTTCTTGACGAAAGTTGGTCTATATCATAACACTAAGATGTTTTAGATCTATCAAAATTTTTACTATTTGGAACTTACAGTGGTATCAAAGCTAGTTTTCCCTGCCAGCCTGAGGGTTTTATTGCAAATCTTTTTTTAATATAAAATATTTTAGAGAAACTAATATTCGGTGATACTCCATAGTCACCCTATCTATAATATCAACAGTTTCGGTGGCTCTCTATAGCTACCCTAACTCGCTTATCACTGTTAAAATTTTATTTTGGTGTTTGAGAGGCCATTGTGATTATTATTTTTGCAGTTATCAGGGAAAAATTATTAATTGGAACACCAGCCGACCAGGGCTATCTGAATGATAGAGAATCCGACTTGAGACTTGTTCGGTGAATAATGGCTGGATCGAGAGTCAATTTCATCAAACATAAGGCAGTTTAGCCACGATAGAAAGGTTGCAGTAGTACATATTATATCAAGAGCTCGTGAGGCCCTTTACTAGTGGAGGGGAGCTGCACAGTGAGGTTGAAACATAACCGAGTATGCCCACTGTCATAGATCCAATAGCTGAGGGTGAAGGGAGTGCGAGATCTGCACAGTCGAGGAATTATTTTCTGTCGGTAGTGTTTCCATCTATTCGGTTCTTCGTTGTGCCAAGATGATTTGATTCCCATGATCTAGGTCAATTGTGTATGGCTTGATAGGAATGTTGGGCTAGAATTGTAATCTACAGAAAAATTATGCTTCCCGAGACAGGTGTGTTTCAGTCGCTTCCAAATGGCTCCTTTCTATCGCTTCCACTACAGCTTCAAATTCAAGCGATTTGTGAGTTGAATGCTTCCTGCGAGAAATAACACTGAAATGGTAGAAGATGCAATGATATATATATCTATTCAAGCTAGTTAGCTAAATTAGTTAAGCATAAACTACATTCATCAACCAAGATCTTACAATATGGAAAATCAAAGTAAACATAGATGCATGTAGGGAAAAACAAGAAGTACTCTTTATTGATGATAGAAGGAGAGGTTACAACCTAGTGACTGATTTGAAGTGACCTTCTAGCATAGTTTCCAAGTCTCATCATAGCATAAATCTCTCCAGCAGCAACTCCACAAATCAAACTCTTAATTGAAAATTCTCCAGCATTTCTCTACTCAAATTATTCTCCTTCAAACAATTAGATCTGTGTTTAATTTATAGATGAATTGTAGGTTGTTTTGCAATCAATAGCTTTCCAAAAATAGGCATGACATGTTTCCATTAATTTAGATGTCAAATGGACACTTGGATCCGAAGCTTGACACATGTGAACTATTCTAGAAGGCACTGGACAAGTGGAGATTCCGGAACAATGAGAATTTCACTCCCAATGTGACCAACACACCTGTGAATTTCAGTAAGTGATTTGCAAAGAAACCTTTCATGGGGCTACCTACATATGCAACGCATTTATGCCCCTTAGAGCCTACATTGGTGAGCTCTCATATGCTAAATAATAAGCTTCAAACCATGGAAACCTTTGCTTGATGAAAGTCTTGCTTGATTTGTCTTGTTTTCTATCTTAGAGCATATAGAAACTGAGATTATAGATAATGATAGACCCTTGATCATCGGTCCCGGAGATGATGCCCAGTTAACCAGGTCATTGGGAATGGTGCCCAAATTGACCTATAACAATTACCCCCTAAAGCATGAGATCTAAATAATAATAACATTTGATTGAGATGTTTTACACTGTGGTGATCCTAGAAACAAAGTGGAATGGTCACCTGCATCAATCTTACAATACATTACATCATGATATATCCTCTATTGATCATAATTGCTGAGGGTAGGCATTCCCATAGTCAGCACATAAAACAATCTAATAACATGTACATAATTCAGAAAGTCGTCTACATTGGAATGTTGCCCAGATGTAGACATGCCTACAGATATAGGCCCATGTTTGGATGACAATTTGTATGTAAGGTCAACGTACAGATGATGTGTACAAAAATCCTGAAATCACAGCCCGAATGGCTAAAACTAGATTCGGGGTCTTCTTATCTCATTCACTTGATCATTCGGGTACAAGTCTAGCCATGTGAATATATGATTTTTCATCGAACATGGAAAGACATCGTTTTATTACCAGCCAATGATGTGAGTTGTTAAAAAACGCGAGAGAACCACCATTAATGTCAATGGCCCTCAAGGTACTGCAGTACATTTCGTAAGGCGTGAATAGATGATTTTATGTCGAACGCCAAACAATATATTTCGGTCAAAGGTCCGGAAGCGAGGATCTTGTCGATGCTGTAACAAGCCTCATGGTACTGGAATCTGATGTTTCTAAGTGAACTTCCTGGATATTGATTTATTGTCGACAGGAAGTCACCTTATTGCAAAACTGGATTTATTGATTTCTGAGACAAGGATATGACTTGATATAGAAAATTTCAGGGATGACGGTCATGAAAATGAAGGTTTATGAGTATTGCAGAAGGATGAGTTTTTAATCACTAGATGAATTATCTTGAACATATCAGCGACACTGTGATGAGTTGGCAGCATTGACCCAAAACCGAATTGAAGGTATGATTAACCATAGGTGTGAATGAACCGTCAAGATGATTACCCAACCCAAACAGTCATGGACATGGAGTGAAAGAAGTGTCATGTTCAAGAGCGACTTTCTACCAAAAAGAAACTTTACTTGCTTTTCCCAAATTTTCCCTAGTCATTTGTCGACCAGTACCTCTTTATTTTTTAACAAGCTTGAGGAGGATAACATTTGCTTGATCTATAATTCAACCCTTTGGGCAAATAAAGTATCGCTATTTAATAATTTAACGAGTCTGGCGATGAATGAAACTTGATTCTTGCCATGATCGACAAGCCCGTCACTATTTTATGTTTTAACGAGCTTAATGACAGTGATAGCCTGGTCCTTTTTCATATTTAGAGAGTCTAAAAAAGAGGACGAAAGAGAACTCCAAAAGTACTTTTTCGTAAATTTTTCACTCAGATCCGAAAAAGTGTAAAATAATATCTGAGAGAACCTCTTTGGTCTTGTTTAACCAAGGTATTCCTTTTTCATAAATAATCCATCTCAGTTTGGAAAAGGGTTAAACTTGTACTGAGTAGATATCAATTCATTTACTTTAACGAGCTCGAAATGACAAGTTCTTAACAATATTTTCCCATTATCAGAGTCTGAAAAGAGATGAAAGAAGACTCTAAGGGTTCTTTTTTCACTGTTACCGAAGCTCAAAAAAGAGATAAAAGTGCGCTTCAAATCATTTTTCGTTTTTAACAAAGCTTGAAAAATAAGGAGAAAAAGTATGCTTTGTGGTCAAATCATTCTTGAAATAAATCTACATGACTAATGTATTCATCAGTTGTAAGACCTGTTCAGAACAAGATCAAATGGATTAAAAATACCTGTTTCATGATAAAAAGATAATAAAACTATAGTCATAGCAATAAATTTAACTTGCAAATAATTAAATGACTATTAAAAGTAGTTCCACTATTCATTTTTACCATTCCATAGTTACCATTAGCATTTTGGAGCTCTGAGCCTGTTTTGCCCCCGAACTTCAACGGTCGATTGCGTGCAATTGGTAAGAATGTTTTGAATGCCCCCTGCAAGAGTAGGTGCCCCCACAAGGTTCATTTCATTCAATTAAGTAGATTACTGGGTACTAATAATTGGATGGAATGAAGGTTCATTTACAAGATCAGATGGAAGACTCGTTGTAAGTAGAGAGGATTTGTTTCATTTTTTAACGAGCTTGACACAGGAAAAGAACTATGCTCATGACCTGTTTCATTTTTTTAACGAGGTTGACATAGTAAAAGAACTTTCCTCAAGGGCACTTGTTTCATTTTCTAACGAGGTTGACAGAAGAAAAAAGAAGTATCCTCAAGGTACTTGTTTCATTTTTTAAATGAGGTTGACACAAGAAAAAAAAACTATCCTCATAACTCTGTTTCATTTTTTAACGAGGTTGACACAGAAAAAGAACCATCCTCATAATCTGTTTCATTTTTTAACGAGGTTGACACAGTAAAAAGAACCATCCTCATGGGAACCTGTTTCATTTATCGAGGTTGACACAGGAAAATAACTATCCTCAATACTTGTTTCATTTTTTAACGAGGTTGACACAGGAAAAAAGAACCATCCTCATAAATCTGTTTCATTTTTAACGAGGTTGACATAGTAAAAAGAACCATCCTCATAACTCTGTTTCATTTTTTAACGAGGTTGACACAGTAAAAAGAACCATCCTCATAAATCTGATTCATTTTTTAACAAGGTTGACATAGGAAAATAACTATCCTCATTGTGCAGTTGGACTATTGAGTGTGTGTTGGAAAATACGTAGTCTAACATAGTCACATTTAAGGAGTTTGATGAACACCACAAATGATAAGGTATAACATGTGTTGACGGGTCTTCTACAGGGATTTCATTGAATTTAGGAATGTCTGAGGGTAACATATGTGGTATCACTAGCCACCAAGGAGAGGAACCAGATAGGATTCCATATGATGACATGGGTGAAGTCAATCGACAAAACATCCAAGATGAAGCAACAACAGGTGTTGTCACAGCTGAAATAGATGGTTCAGTCTGGGATGTTATCTCAGCCATGGTAAAATGACCCAATGTATACCCTATAGAATGTACGAGAACTCAAAGTGAAACAAGATCAACAAAAGCAAAGGAAGGTGATTCAGGCAAAGACTTGTACAGGTAAAGCTCCTACTGAAAATGAGTTGGAGTTAAGGGTGTCTTGTCTTGTATATTTCTTCAATAGAAATCAAACCAGGTGGAAGAAATTTGCCGTCAGGCCCAAATTATATTTCAAGTGGTTGACTGCGCGATGTGGGAGACTCAATGGCTACAATATATTGTGGAGAAACCAATACAGAAACAACTTCCGGTTGTTCGACTTCGGATCAACATTTTCTCCATATAAGGAATATAGCAACTAAAATATAAGGGGATGATAGACCCTATTTCATTGGTCCTGGAGATGATGTCCAGTTTGACCAATAATAGCTGCCCCCTAAAGCATAATGGGATCTGGATCAACTTCCAGTTGAAAAACGTTGGGTTTGGGAGGTATGGTCTCACAAATTGGATGGATTGTGACCACGAGTAGCTATGAGGACTCTGTCTCGACAACAGTAGACAAACCAGGATTTGTAGAAACAACTTGTGCTGACTCTGGTATATGGGAAGATGATGCTTCATTAGAGGTATGAATGGTATTAGTTTTGATAGAGCGATGTCTATGCGAACGATGGGGAAAAGGATTTTGTTCTTCCACGATTACTGATTTATTTTAACCAAAAAACAAATAAACAAAAAGAAAGTAATGCTAGGCAAAAGGGTTTACCAAGAAATTGTGAACTGCAGAATACCTCCTGGCGAACCAAGAACTACGGGCAGGTAATCTCCCCGAATGTTGTGTTCGATGTATCACAATTTCAGGGCGGCTGACTCGGTTCACTATGGATGGGTAGCACCTAAAAGTTGTCCTCCCAAATATACCCGAAGGTATGTGGAGGCCCAAGTCCGTATTAGCGGTGTCTAATGCGAAACCGCACAATGAGAGCACCCCTTTATACTTATTGTATTGTAACACCGCCCGATATACTCGAGAGTACGTGGACGAGCTATGATATACTTACGTACGTGGAGTGAGGTATCACACTTGTAATGTATCACAGACAAGTTAACGACAGCTACTATGTTTTACGATGTCGAAACACGTCTCTAGCCTAGACCTTCTAAATGTTATCGTTATGGTTCCAATGCGTTGTTAAGTAAATTGAGATTTATTTTATGTTGATCTTGCTTAACAATTTGCCTTTCAGGTTCACCATGATGATTTATATGAAATTCATAAAATGCAAGCTAAGAATGATAAACAAACTTTCACTTTCAGCTTTTTCAATGAAGAACCTAGCTACAGGTAAGAGAACGCTAGTTTTTTGGAAAGAGAGCAAATAATTTGTGAGCAAACAAATCAATGAATCACAAACTAAATGCTGATTTTCTAATGTTCCTTTTGCAAAAAATACACAATCCTACATGCAAATGCAAGTTTTTATTTTCAGTTTCCTTAATGTTATGAATGCAGAAAATAAACTAGGTGCACTAGATCAATAATAGAAATGCTTTTTAATTTTGAGAAGCAAAGAATACAAACAAAAATTTCTCTTTTGAAGGAAAAATGAGGATTTCAACAACAATTTCTCCTATCAAGGAAATGAATATTTTACGACAATTTCCTATTTCGAAAGCGAACGATTCTTAATGCAACCATAAAAAATACTTTGAAATCAACTTATCAATGATAAAGAAAAACTTTTCTAAACAAACATTGAACAAATTTTCAGCCAAAAGAGGAAGAAGTATATAGAGTCACTGGTCAATTGAGCATCAAACTTTTCAGAACACAGCAACAAACATAACTGAAGCAAGTTACAAAGTCAGATTCAAGGGAATTTGGTCCCTTTCAGGAGCCAACGCAGTCTCCAAGGGGAGACAGTGCTCTACAACACAGGCTTGGAAGGGAGACAGTGCTCTGCAAAGCACTGTGCCCTGACTAAGGGTGCATTGGGCACAATAAACAAAGAAAAAGCTACTGTTTGGCTCACTGTCTTTGCAAATTAAATTTTGAAAAAGTATAATCTTTATGTGTAACAGCTACTGGGTGGATTTAGAAAGCAAATCAGAGACTAAAACACCTAGAACTAAGAGAAATTCTCCCCAGTGGAGTCGCCATTTTTTTGGGCCAGAATTGTAATCTACGGATAAATTACGCTTCCCTAGACAGGTGTTAGTCTAGAACAACAGGTGAAAGACTATACTACCATTTCTCCTAACTCAGAACAGATACACAAAGAGGATTGGAGGCTTACTTGTTTCAGTCACTTCCAAATGGCTCCTTTCTATCGCTTCCACTACAGCTTCAAATTCAAGCGGTTTGTGAGCTGAATGCTTCCTGCAAGAAAGAACACTGAAACAGTAGAAGATGCAATAATATAGATATCTATTCAATCTAGTTAGCTAAATCAGTTAAGCATAAACTACATTCATCAACCAAGATCTTACAATATGGAAAATCAAAGTAAACATAGATGTATGTAGGGAAAAACAAGAAGTACTCTTTATTGATGATAGAAGGAGAGGTTACAACCTAGTGACTGATTTGAAGTGACCTTCCAACATAGTTTCCAAGTATCATCACAGCATAAATGTCTCCAACAACAGCTCCACAAATCAAACTCTCAATTGAAAATTCTCCAGCATTTCTCTACTCAAATTATTCTCCTTCAAACACTTAGATCTATGTTCAATTTATAGATGAACTGTAGGTTGTTTTGCAATCAATAGCTTTCCAAAAATAGTTAATACATGTTTCCATTCATGTAGATGTCAAATGGACACTTGGATCTGAAGCTTGACACGTGAACTCTTCTAGAAGGCAATGGCCAAGTGGAGATTCCAGAACAATGAGAATTTCGCTCCCAATGTGACCAATGCACATGTAAATGTCGGGAAGTGCTTTGCAGAGTAGCCTTGCATGGGGCTACCTGCATATGCAATACACTTATGCCCCTTAGAGCCTGCATTGGTGAGCTCTCATATGCTAAATAATAAGCTTCAAACCATGGAAACCTTTGCTTGATGAAAGTCTTGCTTGATTTGTCTTGTTTTCTGTCTTAGAGCATATAGCAACTGAGATGATAGGGAATGATATACCCTTGATCATCGGTCCTGGAGATGATGCCCAGTTAACCAGGTCATTGGGAATGGTTCCCAAATTGACCTATAACAAGGGTTCTAAGTGATTACGCCTATTGACTTGGTGGATCAAATTATATATGTGTTGTAAATTTATCCTCTGCTCATTACATGAACTATATGTCTCCTCAAAAAGTTGAACGTGAAACTTGGCTCTTGTGCTAAGGGAGCATAAACTAGGCAACAATCCTAAATTACTAGCCATCACTGTCAGTTGTTTCAGCAGTCCACTGGGCGTTGGAGGAAGTTTGATCCCTATCATTGTTGAGGTTTTCCACCTATCATTGACCACATCCGCAGCGCAGTGAGGAAGGCAGAGTGACCGGGGTTTTAGACGACCCTTTCTGCAGCGTAGTGAGTATGTCCGACCAACAACAAACACACACCCGGTGCAGCATAAAGGAGGAGTCTTTGACGTGAGACTGGGCGTACAGATCATAGGGGCTAAGAGATCAATGGTTTCTCTTGCCTGCAACATATCCACTAAGTCGGAGTAGTGATTCCGTGTGATGAATTGGTGTGGCTGACCCATTAACATAGAGAAGCAGTTGGTTAAACCATTGTAGAAAAGACACCTTCCTTTAACAGGAAAAGCAGGATTATCGTGGCTTCATTGATTGAACTGAGCCCTGGTAAAATTCATTGTGCTGAGGGGAGTTGACCCATCATGGTCAAACCAAGCATATATATTCAACATTGAGCGTTGAAGGCAGTGGAAATTGAAGAGGGTCGAATACTTGAAGGAAGACTGTCAAATTGGGCAGCAAAACTCATTCTAGAAAGATATCAAGTCTCCCAGGAAGGCTCGAGCCACTGAGATAAATTCTCAAGGTCATAAACTCCTTCCAAACAGAATTGATTTTCATAGAGTTTGGAAGTTAGGTTCTCATTCATAGAGGACGAATGCAGTGACATCAGATCAAGTTCCAAAGACATGGAGGCTGAGTTCCAACCAACATTTGCATCCAAATCAGTTGGCTATTGCGTAGATTAGAATTTTTGTTGCAACCAAGTTTTATCTTCAAGAAGGGTTCGAGGATACCAAGGTTATACCTCAAGCGTTTCCTAGAATCTCCAGTCAAGCAGTGAACAAATTAATTGAACTCTAGCAACACGTTTATATGGTCGCCAAATTTTGGTTAATAATTAGTTCTATAACTAATTTATTAGTAGGTTGAATTATAGTTCCCATGGAATATTTGGCAATTTCTATGGCAGAATTATATTTCTCCATTCTTGTCTACAAAAAGGAGAAGGTCGAATCATTTGGAGTCTGCAGAAGTCTTGTTGGGAAGGACGAGTAGTGTTGGAACCAGAGAAGACTATGGAGATGGAGTAATCTCTATAGTTATACCTATAGTAGCCTATTTTGGTCTCAAATCAATTACATATCAGTAATTCCAAATTTTTCCATTGATATTTGCTATTTGGTCTTACATAAATATCGCTCTTTGCCCAAATAAAGAGAAAAACAAGAGGAGGAAAGGTGTGAGAAATATTTGGGATATATATATATATATATATTAGAGGCTTTGAATTCTTGATTGTTACATTGGATTATTTCTCTACTATTATTAATTGCAAGTGATCGATTTCATTATGGAGGATGAAGATTCAAGCCGAGTTCTCAAAATGGTGCAAATCAATTTTATTGAAGAAAGCCGAGGAGAGAAGAAAAATTATTGAGATCCATTGATGCCAAACAACAATGTCATCATTTTACTTTTGGAAACGCCACAAGAATTAGCATAATGATACATCACTCGATTCTATGGGCTACAATACTTTTGTGGATCACATATGGCAACAATATACAGATCAAAAGCTAAAGTAGAACCATAGGCCTTTCTCTCGAAAGGTCCATGTTATCCTTCAACAGTCAAAAGATGTCCGAAAGTAAGATGTGAAAAGCAAGTGTTTCTTTGAAATTGGATCCAAATTGCAGGGTACAAAGTTAGAATATGTCCTCCTAAAGCTAGACACATTAAATATGGATTTGACCTTGATATATCAATCAAAATGGGAAGGGTCTAGTTGCACCTTGAAGCCATCCATGCTTGCTTTGATACAACCTAGGTTCTTGGAGCATTCTTGTGAAAAGGTTAGACTCACAGTTGCCTCTTGTCTCAGTAAAATCATAGCCTTAACAACACCGCTACTGCCCTACAATGATGACATCATGAGGAGGACTTTTCGGGTAATGGTAGAAGCACTCCAAGGGTTGGACAACACCACCCTTCTTACTTTTTCAGAAGCGCACAATTTTGGAGCGCATGGAGAAATTCAGATTTGATATACTTATGATGGATCTAGAGTGTGATGACTTAATCCTTCAGATGCTCCAATACTTCTGCATTGGAATTACAATGTATCATCCAAACTTCATCAAAAAATACATGAAAAAGATCATGTCTCCGATCTTAGGGGAAGATAGGGCCATCTGCGAACAATTGAGATCCAAATTGTTGGCCATTTGGAGGAAGGAGCTAATTGTATCACATGTTGCTTATGAACTAGTTGAGGGGTTGATCAAACAGAGAATCAAACTACTTAGAAAGAATTTAACCAAGGAGGAACTAACAAAGATTTGTGGATACAACAATAATGAACTAAGAAGGAAAGACTTATGCTTTGTATGCAAGGGAGTTTGGGAACTTGACCATTCATGTCCAGACGATAAGGAAGCGACAAGGATAGAAAAATTAGAGACTTCTTCAGGTCATGGGGATTCATCCATAAATGGGTTCGCCAGTTTTCAGGGGAGGGCCTATGAAGGATCTGAGTAGTCAAGTACAAATGGTGAGCAACAACACCATGCTCTTCAGAGAAACTTGCAAGACAATTTGATTAGTCAGCTTGACAAATTACATGACGAAAGGAAGTATGCAATTACTCTTGATGATGTGGTAGTTGAATCTATAAATAAACCGGAGGACTTCCATAAAGAGTATGGGCAATCAGGTATAGACAACAGTCCACCAGTACATCCATGTTTGACAACCAGAGAGGATGGACAACTTATCCTCACATGTAAAGAGGTCCAAGAAGAATACACCCAAGGAGAATCAAATGAGGATCCAATAGTAATAAATCGATATGATGAGCATGATCATGCGGGCCAACATGACAAATATAGTATGCAGGATGAGTCATTTTTAAAGGGCTAGTCAAATATTCAAGTTGAAGCAGTGGTCGTGGGGCATCCGGTGTAGTCAAATACAGAGACATTCAGTAGGCCACTAGAATTTCCAGTGAAAGACATTTGGGAAAGGATCATGCATTTCAAGACAGATCTCATGTTGTTGAAGAAAAGAGTCTGGACAGTCCGAGATATTGTCTTACAGGGGAACAGAGAAATTGAGGAACTCATAGGGGTATGTGCTAAATAAACGACCAAGTTGTCTAGTGTTGAGGAACAACTGAAGTCCCTCACAAGGCAACATGAGGAGTACAATTGGGAGTTCCATAGCAATGCTCTACATGAATACATAGCTAAGCCTTGCAACACCAACAACCCACCTTTATACATTGAGAAGAGCAGGTTAGAGTTCTCCAAATACATCATGTTAGGTAACCAAGTAGAGCAGCATGAATTGAGCATCGAACAACATAAACATAGTAGACTTGCAGATATTCATCCTTCCCAAAGTATGGATTGGCGAGAGATTATGAGTTGGTATTCTATTGATGGGTTGATTCTTTGGAGGATACCCATAGCCAAGGGCATATTACAGCTTGGGCCATTTGGCACGGGCAACAATGGAGGTTGAAATGGTACCATAACCCATAGGTCCCAGGATTTAGGTGGCATTGGGATCCAGGAGAATCCATTGGGGGAAGGACTGGCCAAAGGATTGTTTAGGATCCAGGTAAATCTATCGAGGAAAGGATTGGTCAGAGGATTGTTTGGGATCCAGGTATCGAAGGATCCATTCAGGACCATTCAAGATAGAGGGATAGAACAGTACATCAAGTTGTATGGGATCCTAGTATCAATGTACAAATGATTTTGTTGTGGATAGAAGTGGATCTCTTGAGGATAAGAAATCTTTGGATGGGAGGATTTGTAATATTCCATTTCTTGATCCGGTCAAAGTGGACGAAATCGGTCCATGGTATTATCGTGATATTTTCCCATGGTATCGGCCAATGGTATTTGTTGTCAGTTTTCAAGGAAAAATAATAAAATAAGGTTTGGAAAGCCTATAAAAGGGGATAGAAG
Organism: Pinus albicaulis; assembly: GCA_034641835.2. Taxonomy (NCBI): domain Eukaryota; kingdom Viridiplantae; phylum Streptophyta; class Pinopsida; order Pinales; family Pinaceae; genus Pinus; species Pinus albicaulis. The sequence continues at coordinate 368,467,540 of CM076577.1, forward strand.
CTAGGCATTTAGAATCATTCAGGTTTTATCTATCTTATTGTGTTTTGGTTGAGAACTTGGCATGGCCAGTTCTAGCATTGATCCTGGGACGGAAACCCCGCGGTGATGTTTGTGTGGTGGATCCATCCAGGATTCACAATTGGGCTTCAGTTTCTTAGATTTTTCATTTTCAAGCAGTTGTGCATGCCATTTGTAGGGTTTTATGGTCTGGGCATGTATTTTACTTTCAGTTAATAATATAAATAAAAGGGTTTCATTTCTAGATCATTTTTGTGTTCTTGTTCTTGATTAAATTCGGTTTAAATCAAAACACTAAGATGTTCTAGATCTATCAAATTTTTTATTATTTGGAATATTACAAAGAGACACATGCACATGCATCCAAATTCAAATATTTCCTAGAGGATCTTGTGGAGATCTGGTTTTTATTCCATTATACCCAATAATCCCTAGATATAAATAACATAAGAAATGTGTATCGTTTTAAAGTTTGTTTACTACACATTAACTCATACTTGAGGTGCAAATTGGGACCGAATGATACCTTGAGGAGATGTGTCCTCTACCATGAAATATGGGAAACACCAAAGAAGTACACGGTGGGGTGTTAGGTGGACTTTACCATACCAATGCAGAAGTAAGGAAAATCCCCCATGTAATAATATGGTAGCCTAAATTGCAGAGAGACTGCCTAACTCCTTTGTTTTAAGAGAGACTTCACATGAAAACCTAAAGGATGCCTCCTCACATTTCTAGATGGCTTCCTTAGTAATTAACCTCGATAGCATAGATCACTGCACCTAGCCCAAGGGTATTGAAATTGAGCACCTACTAGCAGGGAACTTCCCAATGCCAAACAAAATTTACGACAGACAATAGAGCTAACCCCCTCGGTGACAATGACTATGGAAATTATGTGGGAACTTGACATAAGTCTTAGGGAGTGGGTAGATGTCTATAGAAAGATGAGATCCCATTGTCACCCTTTCCTCTGTAGTCTCCATTTGAGATGTGGGAAATATGATTTTTTTCAGTGCATTTTTTATGAGAGGAACGATGATTAAAGCCAAACACTTAAAAGTAAAACCATGACATGAAAAAAGAGGGTAGATACTGAAATCGTTTGGGACTACTATATCACATAGACAACAACAAGGTCTATTTGTGAGAATATAATTATAAGATTTTGACTCCCCTGGTTAAAAATAAGTTAAGAAGGAACACGTTTATGTCATGCTATTAAGATATTGATGTAACAATTCATGATTCAACACAGAAAGAGCTCTCTTTGTCACCCTTATGCCAACACAATCGAAGAGTCTTCTGACGAGATTTCAATGAAGAGCCTCACAAAATTTCCTAACATCGGAAGGAATAAATAGGATGATAAAGACTTGAAATTATGATTAGCATATAGGAAAACCCATAAGAGCAGATATTGCATGCCCCATTTAAAATTGTGCCAGGACAAAAAAGCAACGACTTGAATGCACTCGATGCCTTCAAAAAAAAAGTTACAAGTTTGCTTAAACTTGATTTTTTGGCATATATGGAAGATAGATCAAAACCATAGAAGGAAATTTTCTTCAAACAGGAAACATGAAACACTCGCTATCTCCTGGAGTGGGATGGAAGAGCCAATTTGTAGGTAACTTGTCCAATGCACTAGATGATATAATAGGGTCCATAGAATTCTAGTGTGAGTTTATCATGGTTTTTATATTAGAGAGATGTTTGTGTATAGGATTGAAGGTGAAGACACAACTATTCCCCTCCTTCGAGCCATGCTTTTCAACTCGTCGCTTCGTTCCATTTTGTGCTAGAACCAAATTGTCTAGTAGTGTGTGGAGAATGGCTTCTTTGGAAAAAATCATGAAATGAACTTCGTGTAACTAGGGTGTGCTTTGTAATATGAAGCCACTACTAGGAGCTTTTGGCCATAGGTAGCTACATATGGCATCATCTTGGCAGCGCCATGATAAGAGGGGTGGAAATTACGCTCATTGGTATCGCCCTTTTTAAGCAAAGCATCTCAAACATGTTTCCAAACACTTATTGGCCACATATATCTAGGCATTAATTTAGGGATGATGATCAGTGCTCATTTTCAATTGTGTACCCTAAAGTTTAAATGACTCCAACTTGAAATTTTTGGTGAGTGTGGGATCTCGATTTGACATAGTGTGAGTGGGATGATGTGTAACTTGAACATTGGGTCCATGAAAACGTGGGTAAATATAGAAGGTTTAAATTGGTGTGATAGGTTACAAAAATGAGCACATCTATAAACGTGATTGATGAACACCATGAAGACCGATTTGTTGTTTTCTTTCAAAAGGTCCACTGTGAAACCCATAGAAATGACGGTCCTTCTAGTGGCTGATATTGCTTGTGGCGGTGGACTGCCCTAGGCGTCTTCACCATCTAACCCCTATTCCTTTAACAAGCACTAGATATGGCTATAAAAGCCTAGGCGTGTGTTTACACACCTTCCCAAAAGAAACAATGCATATTTGATTCATAGGCATCCTGAAAGCTGAAGTGCTTGTGGTGGGAGATGAACACAACTCCTCTAAGACCCATTGTTTTAAAGCATAATTTTGAATTAAAAGAATGCACCCTTTAGGCTTCAATGTATCTTTCTTCCATGTTTAGCCCTTATGTGCATTGGGATTCTCCCAAAGCATTTGGATGAATTGAACCACCTTGTCAATAGCCAACCATTCTTAACAAGCTTTGATTAAACAATCAGGTACTGTAAGGATAGGGCGAAGAGAGATCCTTTCTCCTCTTATTTTTGCATTAAATGAGAGGCTTCATTTCCTTTCCTGTGCAGGATCTCATAATCATACCAATGCATCTCAGTGACCTATTTATGTTTCTCCATGAATGATAACCTCTTGTTCAAAAAATACTTCAAACTATGGCGATGATCCTGATTTGGAAGCACCTCCAAATAAGATATTGGTGCCAATTCATGACTACATGAAATATGGGCATTATCTCTTTCTCATAGGCGTACTTGCCCAAAATTCCATCAACTGCATCATTATAGGTCCCAGATGCCTACTTGATGCATCACATTCCAAAACAAAAGTCTTAGTGAAGTTGTGTGCCACCAAATTGGGCGCACTACATATGGCTTCCTTTAAAGTTGAAAAGGCCTACTCGGAAACATAGTTCCAAACAAAGGCACTTGTCTTTAGCGGGGTTGTTAAAGGTGTTAAAATTATATTGTGATTCTTCACAAAATCTCTTTAGGAGCACAATGGTGCTAAGAAACGACATAAGCTCCTCAAGGCCTTAGGTCGTGGCTAATCGCACATAACTTTGAATTTCTTCGATTCCACATAAACAAGTGACCTAATTATTTGACCTTTGAAGCCCCGAAAACATATTTGGAATGTTTAAGGAACAAATGATGGTAAGGAAGGAGTTAGAAGGCTCTATCATGTTCAACATGGGTATCACAAGTTTTGTTAGACATCGAGGTATCGTTAAAGAACACAAGCATACAATTGCTAAGGAAGGGTCATAAAATCTTGTTCGTGAGGCTCTTAAAGGTGGATGGAGCATTCTGAAGAACATAGGGCTTCAGTAAAAAGTCATAAGGATATTCATGTGTGTGGAGGGTTGTTTTTGGGATGTCCATCTCCTTCATCGCTGTTTGGTGGTATCTTGAGCAAAGGTCCAGTTTAGTGAAAATCTTAGCTCTGTGGAGCTCATCCAAGAGATCATCAATACTTGGAAAGGGAAATGTGTCATTCATGGTCAACTAATTGAGAACTAAAAAATCGAGACACATGTGCCTAATGCCTTTCTTTCTTTAACACCAATACTGAAATTATTCTTGAAGATGGGCTTATACTAGGATTTATGCCTCCGACCTCCAATAGGTCCCAAAAGAGATTTTTTGTTTCATTATTTTATGAAAATGGGTGCCTTTGATGTCACACATTGTATGTTTGTCTACTTGGAACCAAGGAAATACCATGGTCATGCTCAACACATGAAGGTGCTAATCGATGAAGTGTTTCAAATAACCACCGATATTTAATTAAGACCATGTACAAATGTACAAATTGGGGAGTCTCTCATAAGGGACTACATGCAACTTGAATGGCATTAAATTGGGAAATAATTTCGCGGTGGCCTTTCCTCAATAGTTTCTCTATATGGCGAGATTCGATAATTTCAAGGGAGCCAAACTGAATCCCTTATGAGTGCATTCTAATGCCCTTCCTTATTGAATCTCAAGTATAACTCATCAAAGTCGATTGTATAAGTCCAAGGGTGTGGAACCATTATGCACTAAGAAATCCATCATAACCAACCCTTTCAATGGAGAGCATGTGAGATTCAAGGAAATAGTAAGCCATTTGACTTTTCATACCTCCGTTGGATGTAACACTGCGGAACTTATGCATTGCATGGACATAACAATGGGTTTATTCGACCACCAATTTAATTCAAGTTCAATGCAAACTAAAAATTCACCAATTTAATTTAATTTTGTTTATTTTGCATTGTTGGGGTGCGCCAAGCTAGTGTTTTAGTGCAACGCACAAGCGACGCCAAGAGCCCCAATAGCAAGCTATTGTGAGTGGACCCTCCACTTCAAAAATATATTTAATATCACGTGGTTCTATGAACCACATATCAAATATTAAACTGATAAGAACATATTCTACACTTAATCTTAGCCAAAAGGCCAAGAAATGTATGATTGTTCTCTTCTCTCTCTTTCCCTTTTCTACCATTCCTCCTCTTCTCCTTTTTTACTCATTCCTACATGTGGTATAAATCATTTCTATTTATTTCAAAAGTTCTTACAATTTGAAGAATAGACGTGTCTTTTAAGATACAAATTATGTCCAATAATGCCTTCCATATCTCGCCTCTTCATATGCCATCTCATGGTTTTGCTCGTTAAATTTCCTCGTTCACTCCCACCAATGTGCTTAGAAGAATGAAAAATCGATACATTTTTTTCAGAAACAACGAACAAAATTGGGTGGTGATGAACACATGCACAATATTTGAATGTCCGCCAAGCTCTATGCCCGAACAACCCATTAATTCTATCCACATGAAAAATCGGGATGTGTTGTATCGTATGGAGCTCTCTTTTGTTTCGAAAGAAGCTAGCAACATACGAAATTATATAAGTTTTGCAGACTTTGGAGGCAAAGGCAAATCTTGATGCAATGTAGGTAGGAGAGTTATACATTACTAACCTTAGATACCAAAATAGCACCCGAAGCGAGATAATGTTTTTGCCCACCACCCTAGAAAGTGACATTGAATACGCAAGATGAACACGGGGAAAAAGATTCTTAATTACCAGCCTAGATCTGTCTTAATCCAAATCTACCAAGCGCTAAGAGGGATCAAATCTCTTTTCACTCTAAAAGAGGTTTGCACCTCGAGAGATTTGATTCCTCTCGATGCTTGGTAGATTCGTAGTTAAGATGGATCTATGTTGGTTTAATTATTAATTATAATTATAAACTTTTTTTTTTTTTTTCATTTTTCATTTTTCTTTTTTATGTAATTTCACCAAGTCAAAATGTTTTAATAATAATTATAATTATTATTTTTTCTCAAATTTGTATTTTATTTTAGTTTTATTTTTATGTAATTTGAAAAAGTCAAAATGTTTAACAGGACAAGACATGACAAGACATTACAACATCTCTTCCATACTAGGCTAAGCGCCTCTCGACACAAAGATGTGTTAATCCTCTCCTATCCAAAAGATAAAATAATATAATTTCACATCCACACATATGCTTCTAATGTTGCTCATGAGATCCATGCCACCATTCATACCTCGTCGACCGTTCTAGCAAGTTTGCGCAGTTCAGTACAAATTTGGGTTTCCCACTTCCAATATCATTTGCAGGCATCAAACATCATTCTTGGCCCCGAATCGTTTTTCTTACAGTATGCACCCTTTTCACACAACCTTTCTCATTAACATATTTGAACCTCATTCTTACTTTGTATGTACAATATTTATGGCCCTCACAAGTTGAAAATCTATTTTCCACCTTAGCACCCGTGACTATTGGCCTTCCATGCCTCGTATGCTCCCCTTCATGCCTTTTCCTTTCTAAAGTTCCTCGTAAACATGGTGGATGTGTTCTCCCCTTCTCAAGGGAGCTTTGCACATGAGAGTAGTTGAGCATCTCTTCTTAGAGATTGTCACCACCACATATTCGCCCGTATGATAGTAATACCTACGTTCTTCTACTATCGTGTGCTTGTGTGTGTGTCATTCCATTTACTTATTCTTGCAATTGCGCTAAATTAATCGTTGATATACACATTAATTTCCATGGATTTTTGCATGCCAACAGACTCCCACCTCACTCTGGATCGACAGTGTTAGAGCCTTATGTTGCCCAATGCATGCCCCTCTAACAAGTTCGAGGTAGAAGTAGCTTCGTCATCCGATGTGCGACTCGTGTGCCTATCACTTTTCCTACTCATATGGAATCACGTGGGAAAAGAAAATGGAGCAAGATATCCCATCACGCTGTTACTCCAAGTCGTCCTGAGGAAGAAAATAATTTAGGTGCTTAATCACCGTGCTTAGATTTTCCTACAATTCTATGTCATCGTCGGTGCCTCTAATTCCTCAAGCCACCCCACCAATAGAGATGTGCCTTCCAAGATACAAGTTCACGTGGATGTACCTCTACTTGATCGAAAGAGTTGTCGATGCTTTAAACCAATATCAAATCTCCCTATATTTATTAATACTTTCCTTGATTGCGAGAAAATGACAATCGTGCCTCCACAACCATGCTCCCCAGGTCTATCATTGGTGGGACAACCATCGTCGATGAGTGGCATAGTTGAGGAAGAGTGAAGCACTGTGTTTGAAGACATATAACCCACCTAGGGGATTTCCTGGATGCCCTTGAGGAGGAATAACACTGTTTGGGGAACTATACACCAAGTGGTTGAAACATCACCACGGTCAGGATCTGCTTATATAGGACTATGTCGGCACCTTCCATACCTTGTGGACAAAATCAGGAAAAGTAAACATCATAAAGTTCTGAAAAACTGCAATGGTATGAATAAGTATCTCCACACTCACATGGAGTTGTTGGACATCTCATGCCCAGGAGCGACCGATAAACATGTGGTTCAAATCAACGAGAAGTTCTTACACAAGGGGTAAAACAGATTTTGGCCCCAAAACAAAGCAAAACCACCTACCACTTGTAATCAATGACTCAACTCCTCATATTCGTTTTGCATATTGTACTTCTCACATTTCAATGCACAATGACATCGAACATCATATAAACATCCATTGTCCATGACTCGGTGTAGCCAAATATTCCCGGACTCAAGAGAAAAACAGTGGGCTATGAGAGATAAAAGGCCCCTTCAATGTTTTATCGCTCACACAAAACTCTCAAAGAACCGCTTTCGGTATCAAGATTAGGATTCGCACCATATATGCTTTTGCGGATGAAATGTATGCGCCCACACAGTGACATGAAAAAGACCATATTAACCTTCACAATGCAACTCATTTTTAAGGATATAACATGTTCACAAGAAAAAAACGATGAAGTGGGCAATGAATATGTCCTTCAAAGACCCCCCTAGTAGGCTTTACATCCAACACAAGCCATAAGCGCCCTCTTAATAGCACATTAAAATTGACATCATCCAACTATTTGTTACAAGAATACAAAGAAAAAATATGCTCCCCTTGGCATGAGTAATTTAACAAATAAGAGTTATCGGTGGCTGTAAAAACGTCAGATCAAGCGTTTGCCTTTCTATAAGAGCTTTTAAAAGGAAAACATCTTTTTTCTATTGTAAAATAATTTGCAAAATAAACTCTCTTGCCTAGAATTGAACTCAAGTGTCTCGAATGAGAGCTGAGTATCGTAATCACATAAAAAAAATAAAGCAAACAATGAAATACTATGCAAAGTACTTCTAAATACACTTGGATTTTAGATTAAAAAAATTGGTGGATGTTGAAATAATCTAATCAATGAGCAGGTTGAATTTGTTCAAGGCAATGCAACGCAAATATCAAGCTTATGTTTTCCATCTGAAACCAATAAGTGTATAAATGTAACCTCCAAATGCATCCTAAATTGCCATGCTAGGCACAATCATGGTTTCAAATATTACATGGCTAACATTGAGATCGCGTCGACAAACCAGAAGCAAATTTGAATCTTGTCGAGAACAAAACACACTGTAGGAAGCTCATAAGGTGTTGTTACGACATCACTTTGCTTATGGATGAACTTCGGTGATAGGAAATTGAGATTTAATTCTCACACAATTTTTATTTGTTGAAGAAGAAAATAGTCAAAGCTCTTACTGTAATAATTCTTGATCGAAACAAGTTGGTTAGTGCACAAGTTGGTGCCACAAATATTGTTGTTCCTGCCATCCTACCTCGAGCCCCCAAGGAGGGAAATATTGACCATCCACATTATTATGTTAATAAAAAATATATATATAAGATAGAAAGGAACTATATGATGAAGGAGAGAGGCAGCCTTGAAATGACACTCTCTCATTACCAAATACGACGACGATGATCCCTTCACAGACCTGTACTCCGACATTACCAAACACTCAGCAGTAGGGGACATCATTATCATGGGGGACTTTATTGCCTGAACCGGAGACCTCCAAATACCTATCCATGATCGTACAAAGGACGTGTTCGGCACTCGAGGGATAGATCCGACCTCGGTGAACATGCACCGAACTTCAGAAGATAGCTTGGGCCCCACCATAGCCTACGGGAAACACATTCTGCAGATGGGGGAGTATCATGAGTTGATAATCCTGAACGGCCTCCCTGGCTTCCCTTCCTCCCACTTCTTTACTTGTCGACCCCATGGGGGGGGGTGTGAGTGTGGTTGACTATGCCCTTCCAAGTCTTGATCTCCTCCCTCACATCCAAAACTTTTCCATCATACCCATCCCCTTGGCTAATCATTCACTTCTCTCACTTTCACTTCAGCTCGACATCCCGCGCAAACCCCCCCCACCTCGCACAGCCCACCCCGTACTTTCTTCAGGTTAGAGGAAGGCGACCCTAATGCCTTCTCCTTTACCCTCAAGCATGTGCTTCCTTCTATAACCCAGTTCTCCTCTCTTGAATCTGCCAACGACAAGTACCACTGTCTCTCATTTGCAATCTGGGAGGCCACACTCCAATCCTTCCCCTCCTCCACCCGGTCCACCATCGCCCCCCCTAAACTAGGAGGATGTCCTATGAATAAGTGGTATGACTACGAGTGCAAATCCCTGCATCAGGATCTTCGGCATGCCTTCTGACATTCCCTATCGTCATACCCCACCATTCGTTCTGCCTACTGCTACATCCTTCGCTGTAAAAATCGTCATTTTATCTCTCACCAGACACTGAATCTTTCTGATCTTCTTCTCCATTCTCCTAAAGAGTTCTGGAGCACCGTCCTCCCCAGGCATTCTCCCACTCCTATCGACCTTGACCCCACCTCCATGTTCTTCCATACTTCCAAATTATATGATATCCCTGGACAACCCCCCATTCAGGCTGTCTTCCCCCAAGCCACCTATCACCTCTTCTCCGACAAAGATATCAGAGAGGAAATTTGGGCCTTAAACAACAACAAAGCCGCTGACAAAGAAGGCTTCCAAACAAAATTATTCAAACTTGGACTTCGTCCTCTGGTTGGTTATTTAGCGGATCTTTTTAACCATGTCATTCGTGAGGGCTTTTCGGATGGGTGGTCCCACCATATTATCTACCCCATCCATAAAGCAGGGTCTATGTCTAACCCGAACAATTACATAATGATCATAGTCAGACACACATTCTCCTAGTTGTACGCTACCACCCTCCACAGGGGACTCTCCAGCTTCCTAGAACAGAAACATCTCAAGGCCAGGGGGCAAGCTAGCTTCAGATTGAACCACTGGACCACCGACCATATCTTCACTCTCCGGGAAACGATCGAGGAGGCCCGACACCGGTCCTCCAAGGTGTTTTATTGCTTTGTGGATTTCAGGAAGGCCCTCGATTTGGTCCCGAGGGAGGACCTTTTCCAGAGGCTGAGAGAGATTGGCATCTCTTTGACTCTTCTGACTGCTATCATGCGTCTCTACGAGTCCATCCTTGGCCATCTTTGCACATTTGGAGGGATGTCTGAGTTCATCTGAAGCACTATTGGAGTCAAGCAGGGGTGCTCGCTTTCCCCCACTCTCTTCGAGATCTACATTGACGAGTTGGAATCTTTCCTCCGAGAGCATATCCAAGAATCAGATGGGTGCCTTCTCCACCACATCTTGATATCCATCCTACTTTTTGTAGATGATATTTTTCTCCTAGCCCCCTCCTCGAATGGACCACAGAGACAACTAGATGCCCTCACAGCGTTTTGTGACCTTCAGCACTTGATGGTGAACCTAAGCAAAACCAAAACCATAATCTTCAACGGAGTGAAAAAGACTTCGAATTTTCGCTTTCTATTCAAGGGAGAAGAAATCAAAGTAGTCAGCAGTTACACCTACTTGGGAGTGTAGTTCTCGAGCCCCTGTTTCAGAATTAGGCCGGCCCTTCAGCCCAGGATAAACAAAGGATATGGCTCCCTAGCCCTTCTTGAGAGACAGTGCTTCCGCCACCACTTCCATGAAATTCCATCTAAGATGAACATCATGGATACCTTGATCCGCCCCACTATACTGTATGGGTCGGAAATTTGGGGCCAATCACTACTGGATTCAGATTGGGCCTCGGCTGAGCATGTCCAGACTTTTCTCTTGCGCCGCTTCATCCGGTGCAAGCAGACAGTTCCTCATAACATCATCCTAGCAGAGTTCAGAGCTAAGCCCTTCCAACTAGAGGCAATTTTCAGGATAGTCTCTTACCTTCATCGGATCTGTGGCTTGGAAAACACGAGATAAGGGAGAGACAGGTACCCATACTTTGCCTATTGCTCCTCGGAGAAAATTGCTCGCACGTAGATCGGCCACACCAAATGCTGGTTAACCAGGATGATAGAACTCGTTGGTCTTATCGGTATCCAGACAGATCATCTCCCCTCGTTCCAGTATTCACTGACTGCCTTGGGGCACCTTCTCCCAAACCAGTAGGAACTCAACAAAATCATCAGGGAAGACATCTACAGACAATACATTCAAACTATATGGGTCAATCCTCCGGGCGACTGCACCCAAAGATGGATTTCTACGCCGAGCACTTCCTGGAAATCAGAGATGGACTCATCACTCGACCCACCTATACCTTCCATCATTGGATGCATGCCATCAGGATCCCCCTAGGGCAACTCAGAGTTGAATCGCATAGGCTTCGGGTGGAAACAGACCACCATATCGACAGGATGGAGAGGATCTATCAACTTTTCCACTTACAGGAAGTGGAAATTGAGTCACATTTCATCTTCAAATGCCCCGTCTACTATGAGATCTGCAATCGCTTTTATTGCTTATTCAGGGGGCCCTAGAGCCTAGCCAGATTTCTTCGATACCCCAACCAGAGATGCCTAGCTCTTTATCTCCAGGAGACCTTCAAACACCGCTTGACTCTGCTCCAGCCCCCGTCTGCTTCGACTACTACTCAGAGGATCACTAACTTCTTCAGAACACTCCCAACATCGCAGGGCACTAAGAGAGCCACCGTTTGATCCATATACCATGAATCCATGTCCGTGTGGATCCGGGATTCTCGTCCCACTAGACCCCACTGGCGATCCAAAACCAGACACCCCCCCACCTCCAGGGGGCACCCCAAGCCCTCCAGACGGCGGCAATAGCAGTCCAGTTCCTCTTCAGGGCAGCAGAAATTGACAAACTTCCTTCAGTCCTCTTCTAACAGCCTCGGATTCTAGGAGAAGGAGTCTCTGCCCCCTTCGGGAGGCTCATCCTCCTCCTACAGGACTTCTTCATCACATCTCATGGATGATGTTTCAATCATCCAAACTTTTACTTTCATTTTTCTTGTTGTTTTGATTTTCTTGCTCTTATAAACAAAGGGGACAGCTTGGTCCACCAACTTGCATATTGTAATCATTGTAACCAGCAGTCCCATTGACCTTTTATGGTCATTCGTTGGACATTAATAAAAATTATCTTATTATTATTATTAATATCTACATGGGTTATAACATTACCTGTGGCGAAACTTTTTCATTGTCAATAGCAATCAATTTACGCTAATGTATCTAGTGAACAAGCGAGTGCATCATGATCACCTTTTCATGCGTCTCTTGCCCTTCCAAGAATTCGACTTTCAAATGGCAGCAAACACATGTAAGTCTCACGTCAAGCTAGACCACCTGTTGAGAATTGGCCCAAGAGACACACGCACATGCATCCAAAGTCAAAGATTTCCTAGAGGATCTATTGGGGATCTAGTTTTTCTTCCATTATACCCAAGAATCCCTAGATATACAATAACATAAGAAATGTGCATAGTTTTAAAGGTTGTTTACTACACATTGACTCATGGACACTTGTGGTGAAAATTAGGACCGAATGATACCTTGAGGAGATGTGTCCTCGATCACGAAAGATGGGCAACACCAAAGAAGCACGCGGTGGGGTGTTAGGTGGACTTTACCATACCGATGTAGCAGTAAGCAAAACCCCCCGTGTAATACTATGGTAGCCTAAATTGTAGAGAAGACTGCCTAACTCCTTTCTTTTAAGAGAGACTTCACACGAAAACCTAAAGGATGCCTCCTCACATTTGTGGGTGGCTTCCTTAGTAACCTCCTTAGCATAGATCACTGCACCTAGCCCAAGGGTATTGACGTTGAGCACTTGCTAGTAGGGAACTTCCTAAATGCCCAACAAAATTTGCGACAAACAATAGAGCTAACCCTCTCGGTGACAATGACTATGGAACTTATATGGGCACTTGACATAAGTCTTAAGGAGTGGGTAGATGTCTATAGAAAGATGAGATCCCAATGTAATCCTTTCCTTTGCAATCTCCATTTGATATGTGGGAAAAAGGATTTTTTTTTTCAGTCCATTTTTTATGAGAGGAAAGATGATTAAAGCCAAATACATAAAAGTAAAACCATGACATGAACAAAGAGGGTAGAAATTGAAATCGTTTGGGACTACTATATCACATAGACAACAACGAGGTTTATTTGTGAGAATATAATCATAAGGTTTTGACTCCCTTGGTTAAAAATAAGCTATGATGGGACACGTTTATGTCATCTTATTAAGATATTGATGTAACAATTCATGATTCAACATCGAAAGAGCTATCTTTGTCACCCTTTGGCCAACACAATCTAAGAGTCTTCTAACGAGATTTCAATGAAAAGCCTCACAAAATTTCCTAACATCGGTAGGGATAAATAGGATGTTAAAGACTTGAAATTATTATTAGCATATAGGAAAACCCATAAGAGCAGATATTACATGCCCCACTTAAAATTGTTCCAAGACAAAAAATCAATGACTTGGATGCACTCGATGCCTTCAACAAAAAAAGTCACAAGTGTGCTTAAACTTAATTTGTTGGCATATATGGATGATAGACCAAAACCCTAGAAGGAAATTTTCTTCAAATAGGAAAATGAAACTATTCCTATCTCCTGGAGTGGGATGGAAGAGTCAATTTGTAGGTAACTTGTCCAATGCACTAGATGATGTAATAGGGTCCATAGAATTTCAGTGTGAGTTTATCATGGTTTATATTTTTTAAACTTGGAGAGATGTTTATGTGTAGGATTGAAGGTGAAGACACAACTATTCCCCTTCTTCGAGCCATGCTCGTCAACTCGTCGCTTCATTCCATTTTGTGCCAAAACCAAATTGTCCCGTAGTGTGTGGCTTCTTTGGCAAAAAACGTGAAATCAACTTCGTGTAGCTAGGGTGTGCTTTGTAATTATGATGCCACTGCTAGGAGATTTTGGCCATAAGCAGCTGCATATGGCATCATTTTGGCAGCGCCATGATAAGAGGGGTGGAAATTACACTCATTGGTATTGCCTTTATTAAGCAAAACATCTCAAACATGTTTCCAAACACTTACTGGCCACCTCTATCTGGGCATTAATTTGGGGATGATGATCGGTGCTCATTTTCAATTGTGTACCCTAAAGTTTAAATGACTCCAGCTTGAAATTATTGGTGTGTGTGGGATCTCGATTCGACATAGTGTGAGTGGGATGATGTGTAACTTGAGCATTCTCTCCATGAAAACATGGGTAACTATAGAAGGTTTAAATTGGTGCGATAGGTTACAAATGTGAGCACATCTGTAAACGCAGTTGATGAACACCATGACCACTGATTTGTTGTCTACTTTTAGAAGGTACACTGTGAAATCCATGGAAACGACGGTCCTGATGGTGGCTGATATTGCTTGTGGCGGTGGTACTACCCCAGGGGTCTTCACCATCTAACCCATGTTCCTTTAACAAGCACTAGATGTGGCTATAAAAGCCTAGGCATATGTTTACACGCCTTCCCAAAAGAAATAGTCCATATTTGATTCATAGGTATGCTGAAAGGCAAACTGCTCGTGGTGGGAGATGAACAGAACTCCTCTAAGACCCATTGTTTTAAAGCATAATTTTGAATCAGAAGAATGCACCCTTTAGGCTTCAATGTCTCTTTATGCCATGTGTAGCCCTTAGGCGCAATGGGATTTTCCCAAAGCATTTGGATGAATTGAACCACCCTATCAATAGCCAACCATTCTTGACAAGCTTTGATTAGACAATCAGGTATTGTAAGGACAAGGTGAAATAGATCCTTTCTCCTCATATTTTTGCAATAAACCAGAGGCTTCATTTCCTTTCTTGTACACGATCTCATAATCATAACAATGCATCTCAGTGACCCATTTACATTGCTCCAAGGATGATAACCTCTTGTTTAAAAAATACTTCAAACTATGGCGATGATCCCGATTTGGAAGCACCTCCAAATAAGATATGGGTGCCAAGTCTTGATTGCATGAAAGATGGTCATCATCTCTTTCTCATAGGTGTACTTGCCCAAATTTCCATCAATTGCATCATCATAGGTCCCAGATGACTACTTGGTGCTTCACATTCCAAGACAAAAGTCTTATTGAAGTTGTGCACAACCAAAGTGAGTGCATTGCAGATGGCTTCCTTTAAAGTTGAAAAGGCCTACTCGGTAACACACTTCCAAACAAAGGCACTTGTATTTAGCGGGGTTGTTATAGGGGTTAAAATTCTATCGCGATTATTCACAAACTCCGTTTAGTAGCACATTGGTGCTAAGAAACCACACAAGCTCCTCAAGGCCTTAGGTTTTGGCTAATCACACATAGCTTTGAATTTCTTCGATTCCACATAAACAATCTTTTTTGTTGATAATGTGACCCAAGTATTTGAGCTTTGAAGCCCTGAAAACATATTTGGAATGTTTAAGGAACAACTGATGGTAATGAAGGAGTTAGAAGGATCTATCATGTTCAACATGGGTATAACAAGTTTTGTTGGACATCAAGGTATCGTTAAATAACACAAGCATAAAATTGCAGAGGAAGGGTCATAAAATCTTGTTCATGAGGCTCTTATAGGTGGATGGAGCATTATGAAGAACATAGGGCATCAGTAAAAAGTCATAAGGATATTCATGTGTGTGGAGGGTTTTGGGATTTCCATCTCCTTCATCCTTGTTTGGTGGTATCTTGAGAAAAGGTCTGGTTTAGTGAAAATCTTGGCTTTGTGGAGCTCATCCAAGAGATCATCAATACGTGGAAAGGGAAATGTGTCATTCATGGTCAACTGATTGAGAACCTAAAAATCGAGACACATGTGCCTGATGACATTCTTTCTTTAACACCAATACCTAAATTATTCATGAGGAAGGGCTCATACTAGGATTTATGCCTCTGACCTCCAATAGGTCCCGAAAGATATTTTCTATTTCATTTTTTATGCAACTGGGTGCCTTTGATGTCACACGTTGTATGTTCATCTACTTGGAACCAAGGAAATACCATGGTCGTGCTCAACACATGAAGGTGGTAATCGATGTAGTGTTTCAAATAACCATTGATATTTAATTAAGACCATGTACAAATCAGGGAGACTCTCGTAAGGGACTACACACGACTTGAATGGCATTAAATTGGGAAGTAACGTCGCGGTGGTGTTTCATCAATATTTTCTCTATATGGCGAGTGTCAATAATTTCAAGGGAGCCAAACTGAATCCCTTATGAGTGCATTCTCGTGCCCTTCCTTATTGAATCTCATGTATAACTCCTCAAAGTCGATTGTAGCAAGACCGAGGGCATGGAACCATTATGCAATAAGAAATTCATCATAACCACCCCTTTCAATGGAAAACATGTGAGATTCGAGGTAATAGTAAGCCATTTGACTTTTCACATTTTCAAATCACCCTCCATGTTTCAAGATACCTCCATTGGATGTACCACTGCGGAACTTATGCATTGCATGGACACAACAATGGGTTTCTTCGACCACTCTCCCACAAATAAAATCATGGGTGATGCTGCTCTTAGTGAAAACAATCACCTTGCAGTTCTCGATGTGACTGATCAACTTCAAAGTTCGAGTCGCCAAAATGTTGGATAAAGCATGGAGGGAAACTTGGGAATCCTAACAAGGAGCTTCTAAGGTTGTTTAATCCCAAGGAGGAGAGGAGTTCTCTAGAATTCCAATGCGGGAGTGTCTTTTGATTGGTCTTGGAAAGAGACATCTATTTGAAATAGTCTCTATTCATTACATTTAAGCCTCGAGAAATCATTTCCCATCACAATTATAACAAAGTTGGAGGCATTGGTGTTGTACCATTTCTACATAACAAACGAGAACCAAGGAGGGAAATTTTGGCTTACTACCCTTGATCTCTTGTTCCTTTCCTCGATGATTGCCTTATAAAATTTTTGAATCTATGAACCAAAAGCATCTCAAGGGTTGAAAGTCACTACTACTTTTACTTCTTGCTCCTGCTGAGCTCTAGAAGGTGTAAAATTATTGTACTTAGGTGAATTTGGACTTCCTTTTTTCTTTCTTATCTCCTCCCTAATTTTTGGCTTTAGACTACTTTATTTTTCGATTTACTGTCGATGTGGTCCTGATTGAGGTTCGTTGCTAGGTTTCCTTTGTTTGTCGATAAGTGGGTGTTTGTAGAATTTTTGTTGTTTTAAAGGAATATGGATATTGACAACAACAATAACAATACAATACTAGGGATGAAACTTAGGAATTGAGTGTATGTATTTTAATTTTAATTTTGAATTGAAATATAGTATGGTGGATATATCCCACATTCAAAGTCGGGATGTAAGAAATGAAAGGAAAGGGTATAGAAAGGGAAGATGGGAATGTAAAAGACATACTTACGTGGGTGAGGTCAATTGATAATCAAGAAGGTTGATGGCCTAGGAAGGCCACCTCCATTGCACATGGGAAGGGGGTCTACCTAGCCAGCTTCCAACTAGCATAATTTGTGGCAGCGGAGGCCCGTGTTCGCGCAGCCTCTACACATTGAATCGAAATTAGAAAGTGAAAAAATATCCCCCTCCACAATGAATCGAAATTCAAAAGTGAAAAAATATCCTCACACTGAATTGAAATTCAAAGCGTTTCCGCGACCTGCACACCGAATCGAAATTCAGAATATACGTAACTGCAAATACTGGAGCTAAACGTGGCCTCTGAAAGTCAAAGTTCCCATAATGGTTTGGGTAGATCTCCATCTGCAAACTCCCATGGTGGCAGAAAACAAAATTGGATTATGTTATTCACTTTTGGAGGAAATCAGACATAGAATAAAGGCAGATAAAAACTGGATAAAAATAGTCATAAGAATGGTAAGTGTCCTGAAAATGAAAATGACCACTTTGCAATGGAATCCTTGTTTAAACCCCTTCTGCAAGTCTTTTATTCTACGCATCCAGTGGAGGGGCGAAAATGGAAGAGTCGTTGATCTGTTTGTAATCCCAGTTAATAAATAAATTAATGGAGCTTTATTACTAAATAAGTCAAGCTATCTCTCTGTAATCCGAATTAAAAATGGAAGAGTCGTTGATCTGTTTGTAATCCCAGTTAATAAATAAATTAATGGAGCTTTATTACTAAATAAGTCAAGCTATCTCTTTGTAATCCGAATTAATAAATAGATTACTGGAAATTATTGTAATGGCTGCTCTCGTACTTGAGATCTTACATCTTCTGACTATACATACATCTTTCTTAATGGCTGCTCTCGTACTTGAGATCTTACATCTTCTGACTATACATACATCTTTCTTTCGATAGTTGAGAGAGGAGAGGATCCTCAGTGCTCTGGACACTAATCTTGTTATTAGTTGTTTGCAAATATGCCATTACATTTACAGATCAATATTAATCTTATTGTTTGTTTGCAAATGCCATTCTATTCACACATTGATATTGGTGTTCCAATCTTCTATTTTATATATATATATATATATATATATATAAAACAGAGACACGCTATTGATGATGGATTGATTGTCGATTCAAACAAATTACAATGCCAATTTCCTAAATTACAAGCCTATCTTCAGAATTACTTCACACTCTCAACTTGTAACTTTTTGCTCTTACTCCTTTTCGGTTTGGTTCTATGTCCCAGCAGTGGGATTTCTTTGCTAAACGTTTTCACAGTAGCTGCAAACATTTCTTATTTGTTTGTATTCTTCTAGTAAACTGTTAGATATTCATGATGCGTTGTTTGCTTTTCCTTCTTCAGGAAAAAGAAAAAAAAATGGTATATTTACTTATTTCAAATATAAATTGTATATTTATTGTATGAAAGAAAGAGATATTTGAGTATACATTGCAAAAGAAAAAATGGTATATTTACTATTCTAAATAGAAATTGTATATTTACTATATGAAGGAGAAATTCGAATATAGAGTGCAATTCAGGAAAAGTTGTTGACAAACTTGAATATACAATGCAATTCAGGATCTTCTAACAAAAGAAACTTGGATCCAGATCTTCCTTGTGGAAAAGTTTGTCAATATCAAAACCTGACCCAAAGAAAACGGGCTATAAAGCCCAATTACTGCATACATCAAATAGAATTGTCATACACAGACTCTTCTAACAAAAACTTGGATTCAGAGCTTTCCTTATGGAGTTGATTATGCCCATCTTTCTCATTCTGGAGTTGATTGTGCTCATAAGTGCAATAACTTGTTGCTGCTACTCATATTTCTGTAGGAGGTCATTGTGTAGACTCAATGCTTGTCATGTTGCTGTCTAGATGAAACTAAAGAATTTCCCAGGACCCCAATTTTGCATGTCGCCACTGCTCTTCATCTCTGGGATTGGATGTCGTTCCCTGAGTGGTTTCCCACTGGAAATCGATCGTTCTTAGTGTTCCTGGGGGGATGTGGGTTGAATTTGTTGCGGTGGTTGAGATTCGAGAATGTGGTGACTGGTGGATGGCGGTTTGGGCATGAACTGCTGTAACAATAATGTGGATTGTTGGAATGGGTTCAGTGAGGTTTCAGTAGGTGATGCATAAGAAATGGGCGACCCTACATGAATTAATAGTTCTAAGAAGGTCTTTTTCCCTACTATGGTTGGGTTAACCTCAGTTACTCCAGCTGTACCTGAATTAACTTTCGCCTCAGCGTCAATAGTCATTAGAGTGCCTGGTGGTATTTGGTCGGAGATGGTCGCGGAAGTGGATGGAGTGTGGGTTGAGTGATCTTTGGATGTGAATAATGTGTGCAATGATGAATTCTATGTGTTGGGTGGCGATGAAACTTGTACATTAAGAAATGAAGATGGATTAAGTTCTGGTAATACATAGGCGATCTGAGTTCCTACCTCTGGCTCATATTGAATTAATATTCTAGTGACTACTGGTTGTGCATTGTCCTCTTTTGTGAGATCGACCACTTGATCAGATCTCATGGTCCGAGTTCTTTTCCCCTTTAGTGCTGGGATTGGAGGTTTTGTTCGCTTGTTCTCACTAAGCAAATTGATGGTTGGCTATGAGTGAGAGTGGAATGCGGTGGATGGTAATGTGGTTAGGATAGGGGTTGTTGTGTATGGAGACGCAAAATTTAATGTCTGAAATTTAGAAAAAGAGGGAAATACAGTAGCTTTAGCGCCGAGAGTTCCTATTACCTTGTTGAAAGCTTCCACCCGGGTGTCTAGTTGGTCTAGCATCAGTTGCGGTTGTAATTGTGAGACCCTCTAAGTTGTTTCGGTAGGTGTCTCTCCCAGAAGTGGGTTGGGAAGCATAGCATCAAATGAATAAATCGGGTTCTTGCTTTTGATTTCCATTGTTGTTCCTAGCCATGAAGAAACTTCACATGAAATTGCTCCTCTGTTATTTGAAACTTTAGCAGATTTTTATGAAAGGTATCGCCATTGAAACAGTCTTGTCGAGTATAGGTTTGGTTGTGAAACACCCCAAACAAAATATGAGGGAAGTATATGTCCAGCAGGATCCTGGGAACCCTTTGATGACTCTTAACCACATATATAATCTATCGATACTAGGCTGCAAAGGCTTCTTCGTTTATCTCTTTGGTACTCAGGTCACCTGATAATTTCCATGGTGTGTACCTCAGGGGCATTGGTTGGTCTTCGGTAATCTCCACAAGCGGCCTCCCTCCTAGTGGACTCCATTTCAACATCGCTAGAGCCATGATTAGATAAACATATATAAATCCAGTGGCCCGCTTGAAGTTGTCTTCGCAAGCCTCGAAAAGCTCCTGTATTAAGAACACACACCAATTCAATTGCGCCCCTTGTATACAATGTTCCATAACCAATATTGTATCAAGGGTGCATTCCCCCTTGGTATAGTGCCTCATTGTTTTGCCAGCAATCAAATAGAAATAAAATTTCACTGTTGGGGCGTTGATAAGATCAATTTTGGCTCCCTTTCCTTCTCTCCTTGTCTCATACTTCCTGTAGTAGTCGGAGTCCCCCACCTTCTTAGCTCTTTTAGATGTGTTTTAGAAGGCTGATGATACATCCATTCTTGCTGCTAATAGGCCTATAAGTCTGTGTATATCCTCCACGTGAATTGGGACCTCCCTCCCAAGCCACATCGACCCATTCTGGATTCTACTGATGAAGAATTTGGTACATTGCATTGCCGCTCCTGTTGTCCCAAACACTGGTAGACTTCTGAGATGCAGAATTGTTGATCTCTGGATGCCTCTAAAGTCTGGATGCACCCTCGCTGCTTCGCCTCCTCCTTCCTTCACGTTATTTTTAATGTAAACTTGCCTCTTCAGCGCTGGGAACTGGAATGAATCCATGAAGTCGTTATCTATAAGGGTGGCGTTATCATATTTGCAAATCAGTGACTCTAACCTTTGAATTCTTTCGTCGAGCTCTGGCTTGACCACTGAAGTAGTCACCCTCATCATTTTATTTCTTCTGCAGTATACCCGAATTGCTACTAGTCTATTGTTCTGAGAAATAAAAGGTTTTTTTGCTTACTTATGATAATGTTTCAGGTGTGCGTCGTTAACCCATCCTTGAATTATTTCTCCATCCAGTTGCGCTAGCTTGACCGCACCTGAGTCCCTGATCTCGATGACATAATACAGCCCCATCCAGTTCATCCTAAGCTTTCATGGGAATTTCTGGAATTTGCTTTCATAGAGCAATACTTTTCCGCCACTCATAAATTCCTTGTGCTTAATGTGGTGGTCATGCCAGGCCTTCTATCTCTGTTTCTGTACTGATTGATGAAAATCGGCCATGAACCTATCTTCTTCAAGTTCCTGCAATTCATGAAGGCGTGTAGAGATGGATTTTTCCTCCGTCATTTGTGTTGTTCAGGAAATTAAGAGACTTGGTATAACAAACTCGGCTTGTATTACTGCTTCTTTCCCGTACACCAATTGGAATGGAGTTTGATTATGCGACCTCTTTATGGTTGTTTGGTATGCCCACAATGTGGCTAGTATTTTTTCATCCCAGTCATCGCAGTTAGCATTGTATATCTTTTTTAACCCTTTCTCCAAGATTTTGTTGAAAGCCTTGACTGTTCCGTTTGCCTGTGGGTGGTACGGGCTGCTCTTGTGGTTTTGTATCATGAAATTATCCAGTAGTGATTTGATTGTAGCATTAATGAAATGTGTACCTTGATCACTCGTTAGGCTCCTTGGACAGCCGAACCTGCTAATGATGTTCTCAAAGATAAATTTGGCTATTGCATTTGATGTACAATCATTTACTGGTGCCACCTCTGCCCATCTTGTGAAGTATTCAGTTGCGGTGATTATATATCTTGCTTGTGAGTGTCGTGCGATTGGTGAAATTGGTCCTCTGAAGTCGACTGCCCACTTCTTAAATCCCTGCATAGCCCTTACAGGTTGTAGGGGTAGCTCGTCACAATGTGATGATCGCCTTGTTCTTTGACATATATCACATTTCTTCACATACTCTTTGTTGTCTTTGTGCATGGTCGGCCACCATAATCCTACTTGTAGTATTTTCCTTGCGATAGGTTTTGCGCCGACATGACCTCCCGCAACTCCATTGTGATACTCCCACAAGATCTCTACTCTTTCGTGATATAATACACACCTTTGTAGGATATGATCTAGGCCCATTTTATACAATTTTCTGGCTATGAGTTGGTACTCAACTGCTTTAACTACTAAGTGTCTTCTTTGAGTTGCTGTGTATTCCGATGGGCATTGTCCTGTGGCCAAGTATGTTGCTATATATTCCAGATAATCTGGAATGGCTTCTACATGGAAAATATCAGTATCTGGTAGCTAATCATCAAGTGGTCCCATATTTTCTCCATTTTATAATCTTGACAAATAGTCGGGACCAACATTGAGCCTTCCTAGCTTTACTATGACTTTGAAAGTGAACTCTTGGAATAGTAGAAGCCACATACAGATTCTGTCCTCTAGGATAGGTTTGTTTACTAAATATTTTAGTGCTAAGTGATTTGTGAAGAATTTGAATGTCCATCCCAATAAATAGTGGTGAAATTTCTATAGGGAGTATTTCCTTGCAAGATCTTCCCTCTCCGTTGTTGTGTATTTCCTTTCTGTCGTTGACAATTTTATGCTTGCAAAGTATACTGGGTGATCTATGGAGGTTTCTCCTGGCTGAGCGAGCATCGCTCCCAAAGCAATAATTGAAGCATCAATGTGGACATGGAACTGTTTATCCCAGTTCGGATGGGCCAAAATGGGTGCGCTTGCTAATTTCTCCTTCTACGTGTCCAATGAATTAGTGCATTCATCATTCCATATGAATTGTTCTATTTTCCGCAACAGTTTTTCCAGTGATGTTGTGATTTTCGCATAGTTGCGGATAAAGCACTTGTAGTATCTTGTGTGTCCAAGTAGTGATCTAAACTACTTCACATTCTCTGGGGCGTCCATATTCACGATTACCGCCACATTTGCGAGGTCCACACATACTCCTTGCCTACAGACAACATGTACCAACAGTATTCCAAAGGGTACTACAAATATGCACTTTTTGAGGTTTATAGAAATTTGAAGTTGTCTGCACCTGTCAAACATTATCCTTAAAAAACTTGCATGGTTTTTTAGTAAACTATAAACTGTCCAATTGTCCATGTACACTTCTAGGAACTTATGAATATAATCTCTGAAGGCTACTATTACTATCTGTGAAAATATAGTTGGTGCATTATTTAGCCCAAAAGGCATGACTGATAGGTGTATGATCCCCATTCTATGGTGAAGGTAGATTTTCTTTTATCTTCTTCTGCTATTTGTACTTGATGATACCCTTAGAAGCCATATGTGAATGAGTATGCTTCATTTCCCACCACGTTGTCCAGAACTTCATCACTAAATGGTGTTGGGAAGTGGTCATGAATACATGCATTGTTTAGACTTATGTAGTCTACACATACTCTAATTTCTGATTTTTCCTTTTTACTTTGTATTACTATTGGGGTGACCCACTCTGCTTCTTCAATTGGAAAGATCAAGCCTACATTTAGCATTTTGTCTATCTCTGCTTTAACCTTTTCTTTTACCCTTGGGTTCATGTTAGGTCCCTATATTACTAATATAGTCCCTTATTGTTATTAGTGTAACCCCCTTATTGTTATTTTTGTACCCTTGTAACCCCAATATTGTTATTATTGTGCCCTTACATTATTATTATTAGGCCGACTAGGATTATAGTGACCCCATGGACTATAATCATCATTTGTATCATCCAAGAATTGTTCATTTATGTAACGTAAAGGAGGTTGTCCCCTCGAATTGCTTATTTCTAAGGCGTTGATCTCTCTTTTATTTTATTTTTTGGAGTTGGTTTCATAACATTTGGTATCAGAGCTTTGGATTCTAGGGTTTCGTTGCTCCAAACATGTCATTGTGGAATTTTTGCTGTAATGTTTTTTCTACGAAGATTCAAAAGCTGAAATGTTTACAGAGCAAAGCCGAAATCTAGAGGAATGTCGTGTAACAATTTCAGATCTCGATTCGCAATATTTTCGGACATATGATCTGTGGAAGTTAGGGTTTTTTTCAGGCTCCCGAATTTAACCCAAACAAGTCATAATGGGATTTTTGCTATAAATTTTTTCTACAAAGGTTCAAAAGCTGAAATCTTTACAGAGCGAAGTCAAAATCCCGAGGAACGTCGTGTAAAAATTTAAGATCATGGTTCTTAACGGTTTCAGAGATATGATATGTGGAAGTTAGGGTTTTTGCAGGCTCCCGAATTTCATCTCTTAGAGGTGACCGTCGGAAAATTGTCATAAATCTCTCTCTTGGCATCAGATTGGAATTTCTGTAAAAAGTGGCCACAAGTACAAGGACTTTAGTTTCCTGTGTATTAATTTAAGAGCCCAAGGAGGAAACAGTGACACGTGGCACATCATACAAGTTCGCTATACGGAACCAGTCCATAATTAGGTCATTGTGGGAGATTGGGCATAACTTTGTCTTGAAGAATCTAAATCAGGTCAGATTTGTGGCATTTGAAAGAAGCTTCAGAGGGATACTATAGGGCTAAATTTCAGATATTTAAGATTCAAAATCACTGAGGTAATTCAGTTTCAATATCAAGCTCCTCAAAAGCAAGAAAAATGTGTGTATTTTTTTTTTTCGAACTGCATAATTCTTGTGTGAAAAATCAGTTTGAATTGATTCCAAGGGCATATTGTAGAATAGATATCAGTATTGGGTTCTAAAATTCCCCCTAAAAATAATTCAACACCCATTAAGCCTTTATAATTCTTTACTATGACTCATGAAGACGAAGAATGGCAACATGAAATATCAAAATTACAAGAGCAAGTGCACCAAATTTCGCTCTCGCAAAGAGCAACAAAAAATGAAATGGAAGTTTTGAAGAAAGGTGTGGAAGTTAAGATGGATGGTTTGAAGAAAGGCATGGAATCTAAGATGGATGGCATGGAAGCTAAGATGGAGGGCATGGAAGCTGGAATGGAAGCTAATATGGATGACATGGAAGAAAAAATGAAAGACAACATGTAAAACATGAAGAATGATCTAAAAGCAGACATGGAAGGTTTGACAAAGTTGAAACAATAAATTTTTCCTAATGGCGAAAAGATAGTAGGGGAAACTCATGATGAGAAGAAAATAAATGTTAATCGTGATTTCATAACCTCTAATGTTGGTTGGAAGAACCACCGTATTCCAAAGATTGATATGAGGAAGTTTGATGGCAAGGATCCCGTGACATGGATACTATAGATGGAGCAATATTTTGATCTCAATAATGTGCAAAACACATAAAAGGTGCGCATTGCAACTTTACATTTAGAACAAAACACATTTGTATGGTATATTTGGATTTGCTCCCATAAAAAAATTGTCACTTGGTCAATTTTTACGAAGGAAATGATAGCACATTATGAGGATACAAAGAGCAACACCTTCTTTAGCCAATTGAGAAATCTCAAACAAAAGGGTTCAGTGGTGGAGCACATTGAGGACTTCCAAAAATTGAATATAAGGGTAACTGATATTCCAGAGGAACACATGATTGATGTCTTCATAGGGACTTTAAAGGATAACATTCAACATGAAGTTAACGTTTAGGAACCTGATTAATTGGAGAAGGCATTCAGATTGGCAAGAAAAATTGAATGTAAAATTATGGCGACAAGGAAGCCTACCACTCACATCTATAAAGATGAAAGTGTTGCTACTCCTAGACTTCCACAACCTACAAGGTTGACACCACAACAATTGGAAGAAAAAAGAGCAAAAGGGCTTTGCTACAGTTTTGATAGAAAATACACTAAAGGTCATAAGTGTGCTGAGAATAGATTATTTTACATAAATTGTGAAGAGGAGGAAGAAAATGAACAAGAAACTTCAAAAGAAGAGGATATACACTAGGAACCAACCCTAGAAGAAGAAATGAGTTCGACTATATCATGTAATGCATTGGAAGGAATTACCTCTCCTCAAACTCTCAAGATAGAAGGACATATCAAGAAGAATAAGGTAATAATGTTGATTGATTCGGGTAGTACCCATAATTTTATTCATTTCAAGGTAGCCAAGGAATTGAATTGTTTCTTATACCCAGCACTAGAATGTCAAGTGATGGTTTCAAATGGAGGAACTATAAATTGCTCTGGAAAATGCCATAATATCAAGCTAACCATGGGGGAATATGTGTTGAATAGTCCAATGCTTTCCATTCCAATGGGAGGTGTTGATGTTGTACTAGGAGTATAATGGTTACAATATTTGGGGATGGTAGCTTTTAATTTTCAAGAAATTTTCTTGAAATTTTTTTCAGAAGGAAAAGAAGTCAAATTACGGGGTATCACAGAGAAGCTGGGAAAGATAATAAGCTCTAATATCATGAAAAGTATTATGAAGAAATAACAAGAAGGCGTAATTTCACAATTATGCTCACTAGAAGTTCCAACATCAAAATCATCTATTTCTCCAGATCTCCAAAATGTCTTGGAAAATCATTCCAAGGTGTTTGAAACTCCCAAACGACTCCCACCTATTCGTGATCATGATCATGCTATTCTTTTCATTCCAGGAAGTGTTCCTCCAAACATCAAGCCTTATAGATATCCTTATGTCCAAAAGAGTGAAATTGAACGTATGATTGCAGAAATGTTAGAGGCTGGTATAAATCAACCTAGTCAAAGTTATTTCTCTACTCCAGTAGTATTGGTGCACGAGAAGGATGGATCATGGCACATGTGTCTGGATTATAGGGAGCTCAATAAGCTCACTATTAAAGATAAATTTCTCACACCTTTGATTAATGAATTATTGGATGAATTACATGGAGCAATTTATTTTACCAAGTTGGATCTTTGTTCAGGATATCACCAAATTAGAATGAAGACTCAACATATTCTGAAAACATCATTTCGAACTCATGAGGGTCATTATGAATTTTTGTTCATACCTTTTTGCTTTACCAATGCACCTTCTACATTTCAAGGGTTTATGAATCCCATTTTCAAATGCTTCCGTGGAAAATTTGTGCTAGTATTTTTTGATGATATACTAATCTACAACAGGTCTTGAAAGGATCATGTTCAACAAGTTGACAGGGTGCTTAAACTATTGGAGGAGAAACAATTATATGCAAAAACATCCAAATGTTTCTTTGGAGTAGAAGAGGTGGAATATCTGGGTCATATTGTATCTCAGCAGGGTGTTAAGGTAGACCCTAACAAAATTAAAGCCATCAAGGAATGGAAAGTCCCCACAACCATAAAGAAATTGCGAGGATTTCTCGAGTTAACAGGGTATTATCGCAAGTTTGTTAAGAATTATGGGAGAATAGCAACACCTCTAACAACATTATTGAAGGAAGATACATTTTCATGGATTCTTGAAGCAACTAAGGCCTTTGAAAATATTATTAAGCAATGTGCCTAGCACCGGTCTTAGCTACGCCAAACTTCACAGAAACCTTTATTGTGGAATGTGATGCCTCAAGGAAATGGAATTGGTATTGTTTTAATGCGAAGGAAGACCCATTGCTTTTGAAAGTCATCCAATCAAATGAAAATCTTTACAGAAAGCTATTTATGAGAAGGAAATGTTGGCAATACTACATGCAGTAAAGAAATGGTGACCTTACCTAATGGGAAGACACTTCAAGGTAAAAATTGATCATGATAGTATTAAACACTTTTTGAAACAAACTATATTCAGAAGAGCAGCAAACATGGGTCACAAAGATGTTGGGTTATGACCTTGAAATCATCTACAAAAAAGGGAAGCTAAATGTTGTTGCAGATGCACTCTCAAGAAAGGATGAAGAGGTGGAAGCATTGAATTGTGCCATTTATATTATCCAAAATTATTGGATAACCGAAGCAAGGGATGAATGGAAGATGAACGAAGAAGTGTGGACACTCATTCAAAAGTTTCAGCAAGATCCTAGTACATCTGATACATTTAATTGGAAAAAGGATTCCTTATGGTACAAATATCGCTTATATATTTGTAAGAATTCCCAACTAAAACAAAAGATTCTTTTGGAATTGCACACTTCTCCTTTAGGAGGACACTTAGGATTTTTAAAAACTTACCACAGGGTGAAGAAAGAATTTTTTTGGCATGGCCTTAAATCTTATATTCAAAATTTTGTGAAGGAATGTTTGGTTTGCCAGCAAAATAAAGTTGAGACAATTAAGACCCCGGGTCTTCTACAACCTTTATCCATTCCGAGTCAACGTTGGGAGGAGATTTCAATGGATTTTATCACAGGTTTACCTAAGTCTGAAGGAAAGTGTGTCATCATGGTGGTAGTTGATAGACTTACCAAGTATGCACACTTTTGTGCATTATCTCATCCATTTAAAGCAGTTACGGTTGCTACTGCATTTATGGAAACAATTCAAAAGCTACATGGAAACCCAAAGATTATTGTAAGTGACAGGGATCCCATTTTTACTGAAAATTTTTGGACGTAATTATTTTCTTGTTTGGGTACTCAACTAGCTCATAGCTCATCTTATCATCCTCAATCCGATGGTAAAACTGAGATAGTGAATAAATGTTTGGAAGCATATCTTTGTTGTTTTGTATCTGATAAGCAAACACAATGGGTCAAGTGGTTACCTCTCACTCAATGGTGGTATAACACTTCCTTCCATACTATAGAAAAAATGACCCCATTTATGGCACTTTATGGATATCATCCACCGTCCATCACATCATCTTTAAGAGAAAAATCTAAGGTTCAAGCAGTGGAAGATCACATCGAGCATCAACAAGAAGTTCTAAAACTCTTAAAGGATAACCTAAATTTGGCACAAAATCAAATGAAACAATAGGCAGATCAATGTCACAGTGAGATAAGTTTTGATGTAGGAGATTGGGTATTTTTACGGCTACAACCATACAAACAAATGTACCTCAAGAAAGATAAGAAGGATAATAAATTATCGCCAAAGTACTATGGTCCTTACAAGTTGTTGCTAAAGATTGGTACTATGGCATACAAATTGGAGCTCCCTGCTTCTTTGTGAGTGCATCCAGTTTTCTATGTTTCATGCTTAAAGAAGGTTATAGGTGACAAACTTCCAATTCAAACAATATTTCCAAAACTTGATGAGGAAGGAAAAATCATATTGGAACCTAAATCAATCACAGAAACAAGAACTCGACAACTATGAAATCGATTAATTTCAGAGTATCTCATCAATTGGAGTAACTTACCCACTGAAGATTCTACATGGGAGGATGAGAATTTTATACGGAAGCATCTAGAGCTACTCAAGCATTGAGGACAAAACTTTTTTGAAGGAGAGGGGTATGTTACTAGTATAGTCCCTTATTGTTGTTAGTGTAACCCCCTTATTGTTATTGTTGTACCCTTGTAACCCCAATATTTTTATTATTGTGCCCTTACATTATTATTGTTAGGTCGGCTAGGATTATATTGTGACCCCATGGAATCCTATATATAGAAGGAGGTTTTTTCATTTGTATCATCCAATAATTGTTCATTTATGTAATGTAAAGGAGGTTTCCCCCTCAAAGTGGCTTATTTCTAAGGCGCTGATCTCTCTTTTCTTCTATTTTTGGAGATGGTTTCATAATAGTTCAGGCGGTGAGGTCTATGTTTTACTGGCCTGGAATTAGGTTTTAGTACTATGCACATCTCCCCCAGATCTCCTTTAATTCCCTTGATTTTTGCCACTGAAGATGGGAATAGGTCTTCATATTCTTGTAGCGGGTCAAAAATTTCTTTTGTGGTTTCTGTATCCCAATAGTCTCTGATGGATGCAATCTTGGGATTTTCTTCGCATACAATGTTTGGTTTCTTTGTCTTCAGCAGTAACAAATGTAATCCTTCAGTAGTTGGTTCCTCTTGTATTTCTCGCTCTCCTTCTTTTTCTTCAAAGGATAGATGTCGAAGGTTTGCTAAATCATCGTCATCTACCTCCCGATCTATTCTTTTGCATGCTACTGATTCTCTCTCTCTCTGGTCTGACATGGACATTTCCTCAGCCTCCTCAAGCTCTGGAAAAAACAATATTCTTTTAATTTCTTGTAAATTATCCGTAACTTGGTCTATATCTCCCTTGAAAAAAAAACATTGCGTAAATATTTTCGCAACTGTGTCTAAGGTGTCTTATTGTCTCTTCTTCTCCTCTTTTAGGTACCAATCTTGCGGAATGGTGTCCAACGAATGTATGAAGTTGTGTACCCATAAAGATTTTGGATATCATTCTTCCTTCCACTTACATTCAAATATTTTTAGATGTACCAAGGGATCCGAGTCTCCTAGGTACCTTTTCTCTGGTTTTGGTCCTGAAGCCGTCTGAAATCTTGTTCTTAATGCTTTGGCTACGTCTTCCCACCGATAGAGAGAGTTGTGATGGGTTTCCCACCATATTGCTGAAGTGGATTGTAGTGCTACGTCAATGAGAGGGACTCTAGGTTCTATTGGCACCTTATCTTCAACTTTGGTAATGAATGTATTCACTGCTCGCATATTTGAAAGAAGTGGGTATTCTCTTACCTCTATGCCAATCTAGTTAACTCCCCGAATATTGGTGCATCTTCTTGCTGTCTGGTTAGCACTCACCCCAAGTGATAAAAGGAATGACTTAAATAAAAGGAGAAAGGATAAGCGGGGTAGGAAAGCTTAAAATTGGCATGTTTCGGATTTCCCTTATGAAAAGGGTGCAGACACAATACTTAAAGGTTTTTAACACCTAAAAAAAAGTGGGGTCATAGTCATATATCAGATAGCCAAAGGTGAAGCTACACGTCCATGGTTCCGGGGGTACTAAGGACAAGCGAGGTAAGTTGGAGATCTACCCCCGGAAGCAGATGACGTCATGCGTAGGGGGGATGGGTTTTAAGCATTCTGTGGGGTGTTGGAAGGGGATGCAAAGCTTTTCCAAACCCCGCCGGAGTATTGAGTGGACCCACCCAAAATAATACATGTCGCTCTGTAAGTAAAGGTAAGGTAAGTCCTAGGGAAGGCGGGACGAGACTTGTACTAGCCTGACATCGGCGCATGGCTCTCGTCTACCCGGTGCCCTTAAGCCAATTATCAACTGCCATGCATCCCACTGTCGATATACTTATGACGTCAGCCCTATAGTTATTTTCCTCGCCTCGTTCTCTATAAAAACTAGGCCAATTTAAACCTGTCTCAATCCCCGATTACGAAAAATATTTGTTTTTTACGGGTTTTTTCCTACAGCTAAGGGTGAACTCTAGTGCCAGGTCGTTTTCAGGTCTTGTGTCGCTTTCCACCTCGGATTCCCTCACTATTTTCAGGTATTTAGCCATTCCCTCGTCTCTCCGTTTTCCTTCATATTTTGTTTTTTATATGTCCATGGGGAAGATGAAGCCTAGGAAGTACGAGCCTAAAACCCCTCAAGCCCACGAAACTAGGACTATCCCTGGACCAGAATCCCTCGTTGACGCCCACGTCCAAATCCATGATCCGTACTACCCTTTCAGTGCTGCCCAGGTTAGACCCACGTCGTTCGAGAAGTATTTAAAGGGTCAGGATATGTTCAGAGTGGTAGAGTCAGGTTTTTACTATCAGATAGTGCCAGCGACACACCCAGTGCCCGAATTTATCAGTTGGCTCTATGAATCCTATGACGAGTTTAGGGACTTTTTCCTGTCCGCTTAGGGAAATAAAATCTTCCACATCTCACCCGACCTCATAAAGAAAGCCCTCTGCTTTCCCCACAGTCAATATTATGTCGATTTCACCATGTTATCTCTTTCTCATCAGTTCTCAAAACTGCCATGGAGACAAAAAAGTGACTTTCTCAACCTTATATTCGGTGCTCACCTAACTACAATCCCATCCTCAGATGTGGTTCCATTTTCCTCCTTCATAGATGAAGTTCAACCAATCTTGGCTCTTATATCAGGGATGTTAGGTCTCAACAATGTTGAGTGTGTATCCAAAGAATGCATAGCGCTTTTGTGGCTTATGTCTCAAAAGGGTACGCTTTTGAATATCATTGTGTTCCTTGCTTCCATGATCCAAACCCAGTTCCAAGAGTTCTCGTCTACTGGGTCTTTCAATTTTTTCTCCTTGGTGTTTTATTTGTTTATGTTTGAACGTGTCAATAGGTTTGAGAACCTAGGCCTCGAAAAATACTTGAAGACAAATGACCAACCAAGAACAATCTTAGAATGGAACTTTTTAGTTCGGTAGCAGCCTGGGGGGAAAGGGTATATCCAGTTTTTGAATGATTTCATGTCCATATCCTATACCATTGTGCATGACAGTCCCCTGCCTAGAATTTTCCCTGAGCAGAAGGACTGGCTACAATTCGACAAGGAAGACATCACAGGGGACTGGTACCTGTATGATGATTACACTGAGATCAGGGTTTATGGCGCGGAAGTACCTCCCTATCGTTTGCCAGTGTTTCTAGCAATGTGCATCTTCGCCCTCGAATACATCCGTCAAACCCTAAGGGCCGACTAGATCTACTTCGTACCTGCGAAGAAAGGATATATTCTCAAACTCCCAACCTTAGTTGACCCCTTCACCATAAACTCAAGGCACTACCTCTCCAATGTGGAAATGTTGCTTCAAGGGATGGACTTGCGGCAAGGGAAAGTTTGGCCATATGACCCGAATGGAGTCTTTTCAAATAGAAAAATGAAGATTAAGTCAACTTCTTATGTACATGAGACTAGGCCCCTTGTTGAATGGAGATCTAACCTTGATGCATGGCCCTTTAATGCACAGATGGAAGCCGAGTCTTCAGCAGCAGAAGGAAGGGGCGACAATGCGTCCGCAAAGACAAAAAGAAGGGGACAAGTAGATGAAGTGGGTGCTTTTGGAAGCCTTGCGGGTATGAATATTGATGAGGAAATCCATCCCCATAAGAAGCAGATAACTAAGGGGCCAGAGCAGCCATCTCAGGAGGATTTTCCTAGATATGGGAGGCCTAATAAAAACAAGGATGGATTCACTGTAGCTCTTGATGACGTCTCTTTATCAGGCCCTTCTAGGGTATCACAGGAAGTTTCAATCAGACAGGTTGAAGTGAGGGAAGAGATAGGTACCAAGAACAGGGCAATGAGAAGCAAGCTAAAGGCTAAATTAGCCAGGTTTATTGACGAATACCATACCCAACTCATCGTTGAGCTGAACATGGATAAAGAGCAGCTCATAATCACCATTCAGCAAGCAGTGTCTCAGCCTCTAGCTGATGGGTCCTACTACTGAGCCTTAGAGATTTAGCTTGAATTGACTAATGTCCCCTTGACAGATAAGCTCGGCTTCCATCAATGTGTTGGAGACATGATGCATGACGAGGTAATGAAACTAGCGCTTACCTTGAGAAAACTGGAGGATAAGCACAATGTTGTTCTGGAGCAGCAGAAAAGGGATAAATCTAGCGCCAGAGCTATAAGTAAACAACTAGAGACCCTCAGGAAGACTATAAAAGACAAAGGGGGAGACCAAGACTCGGTGCGTCAGAAGATTCCCACTGACCTGTAAACCGAGAATTCCGAGCTAAGAAAAAAGCTCAACATACCCGACAATGAACATCTGCAGACCGATGAGTTGGTCCAAATGGAAAGGGAAAAATCGGTTCTCACTCATTCTCTGGTCAAGCACTAGGAGGACATTACTAGAATGATAGCTGAGATTTCAGATTTAAAATACAGATTGTCTCGTTTGCAGACAAAATGGGACCAACCAACATGTGTGCGTGGCTCTGACATCTGACATGCCTGGAACTACGACAGAGCAGCTGACCAAGGCTCTATTTGACTTAAAGGTTTCATAGAACAAAGCAAATACAACCCGCCAACGAATAGTGGAGTTGGAAGCTACACTAGAAGCAAAGCAGAAGGCAGTCTCGCTCTTACAAACAGAGGTCAAAAAGTTGCAAAAAGAGAAGTAGGGGCAAGACAAATCCATCAAAGAGTTGAATGCTTGAATAAAAGGTAACATGACACTTTTGGAGAACAAACGTCTCATCTAGACTGATATAATGATCAAGGTCTGACAACATTGGAATTTCCTCACTTTGATGGAAGCTAATAAAATCATGGTTCGTACTTTCAGAGGGCAGTTACAGGAGGGATGCGTGAAATGGGAAGCAAAGGTCACTATAGCTAAGAAGTACATCTGATACCTGAACGGGCTCAGTCTAGAGGAGTTACTTGCTCAAGGGATCCCCGATCGTTTCAGAGGGGTGATAGAAGTCAGAAGGGTAATCGAGAAGGAAACCACCCGCGCGAATGCACTGAATGGCCTAAAACGATTTTCTAGTGGAGTGGAACGGTTCGAACAAGAATGGAACAAGTTGGCGGAGGTAGGCCTCCCATGATGTTGGCACCCTGACACAATTGATTTCCTCAAACTGACTTCCTATGAACAGAAAGTGATGGATGAAATGAACCGGGCTGATTTCCCCTTTGAGAAGACTTCCCACCTAAAAGCCGAGAAAATCATAACCTCTCTAGGAAAATAATTCTTCCTTCTCTGCCAGGTCAAACAACTTCTATCTGTTCGAGTGGATTAGACAAAACTCACAGGCATACAGGCACTGGTTGAGACATTTGCCATGATGCCAGCTCTGGGGGAAGAAGCGTGGAAAAAATTTAGTGGGTATGCTCCCGTTCCAGCTCCCACACCCTCTCAACAGTATTTATCTGTTTCTGGCCATAGAATGAGCTCATCACCGTCATCAATTCGGCCACCTCTACAGGAATCAGGCACTCTGTCACGCCGAAAAACATGAAACTCGTGATGTGGCCCACATAGCCTTTTTACTTGTGTTTCTTAAGTTTGTAATATCGGGTGAAATCTGAATTTCACCCTATGCACTTTCTATTTTCAGTTTACTATTGCGGTTTTAGTTAAGATCCTCTCCTAGGCCACAATGTATGTGATGAGATGTCGTTTTCCTCATCATTATTTTTTTTTTATAGAGACCCCAAACATAAAGAGATCTCAGGGAATATTTTGTCTAAGGGATATCTTTTGAAAAGACTCAGCTGAAGGCTATAAAGGGTATAATCAAAAGATGAGACAGGGTTCCAGATTTTCCAGAACATAGATTGCTAGTCGTGAATTTCCTTTTTGTAAAGTTTTGAGGCATTTTCATAGTGTATGTTGAAAGATCCCATGGGGAAAATTGAAGCGGAGTTTTTCTGTTGTGTAATGGATTCATCATGAAGATAAGTTACAGTTTGTATTCTCTCTATTGTGCTTTAATACAAATGTTCATTGTGTTTCCATTATTCCCTTTGTATCGCTAGCTTTCGGAATACGAGTGCTGACTATTTATATGTGAATTTATCTGTGGAAAGGTACTCATATATATTTGTCTATTGTGGTTTAAATATAGCTCGAAGCACAATATTTTGTTCATGTTCTACATCACATTCACCGTATTTCCTCTGATATTAGCTTGGGTGGATTCTTATGCTAGAATAAGCCTGCATGTTGTTAATATTTCTTTCATTTTCTACCGTTGTTTCCACACTCATTTATTTTGATGACTGTTCATTGTCTTCATGTTCAGCCCTCCTCACAGCAGTTAAATCTGAGTCTACTTTGATGTATGCTTATTGACCCATATGTTCTACTACTGGATGTCATCCACTCTCTGTTTCTGATGTCTTGGTCCCATATTATAAAACTCTAAATCCTTTTCATAACCAGAGGTCTTATATTATCAAGCTGACAAAATCTTCCTAAACCCTCTTGGTATAAGATGTCCTAGGCAATGGTCTTTGACAACTCATGCCTATCTCTAGGAGTTACAACATCTTTTTGGCACCGTTTCCAGGGACCGAATTTGAAATATCTTATCCCTGGGTACGACAAAAGCATATACACCCTTCAAAATCAAGTGAGCATGAAGGGTTGAGAGTTGTAGATTTCGCACCTTGATGACTTCACTGTCATTCAAAGTATAAAATCCATTTGTAGTCCTAACTTATCATAGGCCCGACCTAAGGGCAGATACCTCTCAGTTAAGGACCCCTTCTGTATCTGACCTAGAGAAAATTTTATTCAAACGAATCTGGAAGGAAAATCAACCTGCACATACCGATATACCCATATTCTCTCTAGAAGACTCTCCATATTCCTCTCAGAAATATTAATTCCAAGGCCCTGGTTCCGTGCCAGAGTACTAGAATACCCATCGGATAACCCTTTCCTTGAGCATTCAGAGGTAAAAGACGAAGTAGAGTCCATAGAAACTTCAATATTTTTCTTGCATCCCTCCCCAGAAGCTGAAGAAATAAATCAGGTGACTATCCCTCAGATTCCATTTGCTGAAGCCAATTCACAGACCACCGTTCAGCATATTCCCATTGTCATTCATCAAAATATCTCTCTAACTCCACCCCCTCCCATGGAAGTTCCTGAATTCTTGTTAAATAAATATGCCCCCCTGGCATTACCACAGATTCTAAATGACATGCCCCAAGACTACGTGAAGCTCTTACCCTGGTTTATTGGGGAAGACAGTAGTGCTGCACAAAAGCATCTGGAAGACTTCTGTGCTTTCGCAGAAAATTTCAATGTTGAACATCTGGACGTGGTGCTTAGGCTGTTTGTTCAATATTTGGATGGGGAAGCTCGGAAGTGGTTCAAGACTCTTGGAGACTGCTCCATCACTAATTGGGAGGAGATGGAAAATGCTTTCACTCGAAAGTGGGGAGAGAAAAGAGACCATGGTTATTGTCTCACAGAATTCAATGCATTAAAGAAAAGACATAATGAAGATGTGTCTGAGTTTATTAAGAGATTTAACAAGCTATACACCAACCTACAAACCGATATGAAGCCCCCTCAGACAGCTGCTAAGGTAGTGTTCGTGGGAGCATTTTAATCTGATTTCGGTTTCACCCTAAGGGAGAGGAAATATTATTCTCTGGACCAAGCTTAGACTGATGCATTAGAGGTGGAAGCTAACTTTTCTTCCACATGGAAATCGAAAGGAAGGTTGGACCATGATTTCAGGTGAATGGGTAAAGAAGAAGCCTCTTCTTCAAACCAAGAAAGGGTGTCGGATTATAAGATTGAGGAGATGAAAAAAATGATTAAGAATATTTCAAATAAGTTGGTGAAACTATAACTTGAAGCAAATAATGCCTCATCCCAGCCATCTCAGACTACTCCAAATAGAGGATATAACCCACAGTATCGAAAACCACCTCTGCAGATATTGCAAAGGGACAGAAAGGAGCAACAAGAGCACATACAATCCCCCTTGTATTTGGAAGGACAAATGGAGAGTCCTACTGAAGATTCTCCTGATGGACAGGATGACCAGTACCTCTCCTATTCAGAAGGGGAGGAGGTAGATCTCTCTCTCCCAAAGGAGGAAGAGGAAGAGAAATCGAACCCCACTGAAGATCCTGACATTGATGATTATTGCAGACAGTTCGTGGATTTCATGCAAGCCCAATTACACAAGAAGTATGACCTTCGGTCTTCCAGGAAAAGGACACGTACTCAAGATCAAGAATAAGATTCACCTCCTAAGGAGTCAGCCTTTCATAAGATTGATAACAGAGGTAAGAAACCTACTGAAGAACCCTCAGGTCATAAAGGTACTCCTTCATCCTCATCCAAGTCAGTGCCTGATCCTCTTGCAAATTCAAAACATATCCCTACTGATGAAAAGCCTCCTGTCCTCCCCAAAGAACCCAAAGAGACCATTTTTGAAAATGGTCCGATTGTGTTTAATCTTCAAAAAGAGCTAGAAAAGGTTAAGATCCATGTTCCTTTAGTTGAACTCCTAAAGAAGCCTTCTTATAAAGCTCAAGTCTCTCAGTTCATGCTTCCTCATGGAGCAACCCCAACCCCAGACCGTCTTAATCTTCAAGAGGAAAGGCCCATGGTAGTGTTTGGCGCCCATGTAGAAGAATTGGATTCTACAACCCCACCTTTTTATGTATCTTTAGTCATTCATTATTTGTTGCTGCATAATTGCATGTTAGATTTGGGGGCATCACATAACTTGTTACCCCTTTCGGTCATGGAGCAACTGGGATTGCAGATCACTCGACGATATAAGGACCCCTATTCTTTTGACTCCAAAAGACTCAAATGCCTCGGGATGATTAAAGATCTGGTGGTGAACTTGGCTCAAATCCCAACCAAGAGTGTCGTTATGGACATAGACGTTGCTGATATTCTAGCTCGATTCGGGATGTTGCTATCCAAATCACGGGGTACTAAAATTGGAGGGTCAATCAAGCTTGACCTCACTTATGAAACTATTCTATTGTTCGGGGGGCAAGAAATAAGGTTGTATCGGGAGTCAAGATTCGTGAAGATGGTGACTAGAGCCGACGGCTCGGTCAATTCTCTGGTATATGGCAAAGAAGGAGATTTTTCTTGCCTAATGCTCGAAGAAGAAAAAGAGTTCTTACAGGAGCCAACATTCAATCTGTTGAAGCTGGAGCAGTCCTCAAGTAGTGATGAAAGGGGGATGTGGACCCTGTTGAGAATGCAGCAAGATGATGGAGCTTAGTGAAATGAAGTCGCCTTCACTAAGTGGGCCCGCAGGCAAATTCTGGCGCAAAGTCTATTTTTAGACTATGTCTATTTTTAGACATACGGAGCATAATTTGGGAATTATACTTGGGAGGTTCTTGAAGTATGCGACATGTCGGTAAAAATAGATGAGACCCTTATTTTTAGGACCCAGGCTATTTTTAGACTGATCTCCTAAAAATATGGAAGTCAAATGTTATTTACCCTTAATAATATTTTGACTATAAACAGCAGTTTACTCTCTTGGCGCACTTCAGTTTGAGTCATGGAGGTGACTCATGCAACTGACACAAGGAATCCCGTGGTTCCTAGGGTTTGATGGCATCTTGCATGGTTGGCTTCAGTTAGACTTCAGTGGCAGGAGTTTTGGAGGAGTTAACGGGACAAGTAGTGGAGTTGTGTTTTGTTTGTTTTAGTTGAACTAGTTGGGATTAGTTAACTAACTAATCAACTAGATATGAGTGGAGTAAATTAAATAATATTTAATTTACTAAATATTAACTCATTAGTCAACTCAAGAACACTTCAGTTCACTACAGTGCATGATCAGTTCGGTGAAGACCAGTGAAAGAGATAGATGAAAGGGTAGAGTTAGCTATCAGTTGTAACTATACTGTTGCTATTTGCAACACATAGATAGGTGGAGTAAGCTATGAGTATTGCAAAGTTTAGGCTGGTGGTTTATCTATATAAGGAGGCCATCACCTAGCATTAAAATACGAAATAGAGGCTGGCTATCAAGTGGCTAAGGATTGGAGCAAGTGATTTGCTAGATCTAGCTTGATAGTGTGTAGCATGGGAGGTAGTGCATGAGAGCTTGTGAAGAGTTTTTGTACTATGATTGTTACATGATTTCTCCATTATAATATACACAATAGCTGGGGGTTTTCAGCTATAGGCTTTCCCCATACATACTGAGTTAATGTGTGATTGATTTGATGTGAGATTGCTTCTATATTATTTCCGCATGTGACAATTAATCGTAGAAGAATGTTATGTGTTATGTATGCAATTCGAAATTGATATATGACCGGGTTAATATTCAGTGAATAAGTGATTTATTCAGCTAATTTCTACATGGTATCGGAGCCAGATTAATTGTCGAAGTCTATTACGGTGATTGCAAACTTATTTCCTCGGACAGAGTCTGCATGCGGGCCAGGTAGCCTCCGGAATATTCATCCTTCTTTGTAGGTGAAAGATCTGGTGAATGCCCTTTGCAGTCAATCTCTGATTTGGAAATAATTTGTTTTCAAGTATAGATCGGAAGCGATAGAGCTTGGAGTTTGGAATTCGAATTTT
This sequence comes from Pinus albicaulis, assembly GCA_034641835.2. Taxonomy (NCBI): domain Eukaryota; kingdom Viridiplantae; phylum Streptophyta; class Pinopsida; order Pinales; family Pinaceae; genus Pinus; species Pinus albicaulis. The sequence continues at coordinate 368,507,841 of CM076577.1, forward strand.
GCAGAAGGTTGTTTTTCTTGGTGCCGGTGTTGAAAGATGTCTTCTTTCAATGGTTTGCGACTCGAATATGCTCTTGAAGGCAGTTCGAATTATGTTGCATGGAAGGATCGAATGGAAGCAGTGTTAGAAGATAATGGTCTGAAGGAGTTCGTGGATGCGGATGTCCCAAAGCCCACTGATGCAACTTTGGTCGATGCATGGCAAAAGAAGATCGCGAAATGTCGAAGGATCCTGTTGGAGGGCGTCAAGGATCATATTGTATCCAGCCTTCATGGTAAGGCTACTCCATATTTAATGTGGAAAGCTTTGACGGATCTATTCCAGAGTAAGAGTGACCAAAGGAAGCTGGTGCTCAAAGATAAGCTCAGGAACATCAAGATGGAGAAGGGCGACAGCATCGCCAAATACCTCACGAAGTTCACTCAGTGCAGAGATGAGCTGGGAAGTGTGGGGGTGGCTGTCAAAGTTTCACTGATTGCATGCTTAGTTTCAAGTGTGATGGGATCGGTGTGGTTCTTGGACAGCGGTGCGTCATTTCATATGACGGGAGATCGGGAGTTGTTCTCAGATCTGGAGGATAAGGATTTGGGTATGCACATCGAGATGGGCGATGACGGTAGATACAGTGCGACTGGTATCGGTACCGTATCCTTTCAGAGGGAGTCTGGTAAACCCTTTGTCTTAAAGGATGTCATGCATGTACCTGGATTGAAGAAGAACCTGATTTCAGAAGCGATGTTGGAGGATAAGGGGTATGATGTGGTCTTCAGCGAAGGAAAAGCCTTCCTGCGCAGTAAGACTACTGGAGAGACCCGGAAGATAGGGGTTCGAACTCGGAACCTTTATCAGTTGCAGGTAGATGACTGCGCAGCTATGGCATGCAAGGCTGGAGATGTGGTGAGCCGGGATGATGAGGGCGAACTATGGCACAGGAGATTGGGCCATCTTCACCATGGAGCTTTGAAGATTCTGCAGCAGATTTCTACTGGACTTCCTAAGGGCACCCTTGCGCAGTCAGATCAGTGCAAGGGGTGTGCTTTAGGGAAGTATGTGAAAGCCACCTTTCACGAGAAGGATAGTCGCGCCACGACGATCCTTGAGAGAGTTCACACAGACGTGTGTGGTCCTTTCTCGGTTGCTTCGACAGCAAAGCACAAGTATTATGTGATCTTTGTTGATGATTTCTCTCGAAAGTGCTGGATCTTCTTCATGTCGAAGAAGAGCGATACATTCGCGAAGTTATGTGAGTTTAAAGCACTGGTCGAGAAGGAGTCGGGGAAGAAGGTGATTGCTCTAAGGAGTGATAACGGTGGTGAATTCATCTCGGCTGAATTCAAGGAGTTCTGCAACGCAGAAGGGATTTGGAGAGAGCTCATCGCACCCCATAACCCACAGCAGAACGGGGTGGCTGAGCGGAAGAACAGAACGATCGTGGGTGCTGCACGGGCGATGTTGCATGATCGGGGCCTACCCCTTCACTTGTGGGCTGAGGCATGCAATACAGCAGTGTATGTGCAGAACCGTTGTCCTCACAAGGTTCTTGGCATGAGTACACCAGAGGAGGCTTATTCTGGCAAGAGGCCTGATATTTCCCATTTGCGGATTTTCGGATCTCCTCTCTACATGCATGTGACGAAGGATGCGAGAAGGAAGCTGGATCCAACTGCTGAAGTTGGAATATTTGTGGGGTACACTGATACACCTCACAACTATCGGGTGTATGTGCCGGACAGTCGCAAGACTGTTGTGCGACGGGATATAAAATTCCAGGAGGAGAAAGCCATGCAGTGTTCGCTTGAGAGGGAGCTACACTTGCATGCAGATGAGGAGCTGTTAGTTCCTAAGGAGGAGCTTCCGGATGTGGATCAGCCACAAGAGGAGGTTCGGGAGGTGGAAGAAACCACCCAGGCAGCGCCAACCATCAGAGGGCGCATGCGCACTACAGAAGCTGAGCGACTGGCTCGGGATGCAGAGAAGGTTGTAGGACCACCTCCAGCACAGCGCAGACAGAGACAGTCACCGGATCGGTACACTGGATACATGGCTCTTATGAGTCAATGTGTTGTGACAGAGCCATCCTCTTTTGAGGAAGCTGTGGAGGAACCCGCATGGGTTGATGCCATGATCGAAGAATATGATACGATCATCAGGAACAGTGCATGGGAGATTGTCCCAAGACCGGTTGGGAAATCAGTTGTAGGTTCGCGATGGATCTACAAAGTGAAGCAGGCGGCTGACGGGAGTGTGGAGAAGTACGAGGCGAGATTTGTCGCCCGTGGCTTCTCACAGATCGAGGGGATTGACTATGAGGAGACTTTTGCACCTGTCGCAAGGTACTCTTCCATACGGACGATCCTTGCTCTCTCAGCGCAGATGGGGTGGCACATTCATCGGATGGATGTGAAGACTGCGTTCCTCAATGGAGTTATTGAGGAAGAGGTGTACATAGAGCAGCCTGAAGGTTTTGAGATCTTCAGCAGTGAGTCGCATGTGTGCCGACTCAAGAAAGCACTGTATGGGCTGAAGCAAGCACCTCGTGCTTGGTACACTCGGATAGACAGCTACTTCACCGGGCTTGGATTCTCCAAGAGTGAGGCGGATCCAAACCTGTACCAGATTGTGGTGGAGGGGGAAGCTGTTGATCATCGTACTGTATGTAGATGATCTGATTTTGACTGGCGACGAGCAGTTGATACTTTCATGCAAGGAGGATCTTGCACGAGAGTTTGAGATGAAGGACCTAGGCATCCTTCATTATTTCCTGGGATTGGAGATTTGGCAGCGCAGTGGAGGACTGTTTGTTTCTCGGGGCAAGTATGCCCGGGAGATTCTGGAGAGGTTCAACATGCAAGGCTGCAAGCCTGTTGATACCCCTCTTCCTGGAGGTTGGAGGAAGGGAGATGCTACTTCGGAGGAGGTAGTGGATGCCACTGTCTATCGACAGTTGGTGGGGTCGTTGATGTATCTGGTCAATGCTCGACCCGATATATGCTATGCAGTTAACCAGCTTTCGCAAGCTATGGTTAAGCCTACCAAGCTCTTTTGGAAGGCGGGCAAGCATGTATTGCGCTATATCAGAGGCACATCGGGATATGGTCTATGGTACAGACAGGAGGATGGAGTGAAGCTTTCTGGCTTCACTGATGCAGATTGGGCGGGGAGTCCAACGGACCGGAAGAGCACTTCTGGAGGAGTTTTCAGCATTGGGTCGACAGCAGTTTCCTGGTACAGCAGGAAGCAGAGATCCGTGGCACTCAGTTCAGCAGAGGCCGAGTACATGGCAGCAAGCTTGGCTGCATGTGAGGCTATTTGGATGAGGAAGATCCTCGCAGGTTTGTTCAGGTTGCATTTGGAGCCTACGGTGATCTACTGTGATAACCAGAGCTGCATCAAGCTCTCGGCTAATCCAGTATTTCATGATAGGTCCAAACATATCGACATCAGGTACCATCACATCAGAGATTGTGTTCGGCGGAGGATCATGATGCTTTCATATGTTCCCACGGAGGATCAGGATGCCGACATCCTGACGAAGGCGCTCACCAGGAGCAAGTTCGAATTCCACAGAGGCAGGATAGGGATTGCAGATAATCCATATCTTGCTGAGAGGGAGTGTTGAGAATGCAGCAAGATGATGGAGCTTAGTGAAATGAAGTCGCCTTCCACTAAGTGGGCCCGCAGGCAAATTCTGGCGCAAAGTCTATTTTTAGACTATGTCTATTTTTAGACATACGGAGCATAATTTGGGAATTCTACTTGGAGATTCTTGGAGTATGCTACATGTTGGTAAAAATAGATGAGACCCTAATTTTTAGGACCCAGGCTATTTTTAGACTGATCTCCTAAAAATATGGAAGTCAAATATTATTTACCCTTAATAATATTTTGACTATAAACAGCAGTTTACTCTCTTGGCGCACTTCAGTTTGAGTCATGGAGGTGGCTCATGCAGCTGACACAAGGAATCACGTGGTTCCTAGGGTTTGATGGCATCTTGCATGGTTTACTTCAGTTAGACTTCAGTGGCAGAAGTTTTGGAGGAGTTAACGGGACAAGTAGTGGAGTTGTGTTCTGTTTGTTTTAGTTGAACTAGTTGAGATTAGTTAACTAGCTAATCAACTAGATATGAGTGGAGTGAATTAAATATTATTTAATTCATTAATTATTAACTCATTAGTCAACTCAAGAACACTTCAGTTCACTACAGTGCATGATCAGTTCAGTGAAGACCAGTGAAAGAGATAGATGAAAGGGTAGAGTTAGCTATCAGTTGTAACTATACTTTTGCTATTTGCAACACATAGATAGGTGGAGTAAGCTATGAGTATTGCAAAGTTTAGGCTGGTGGTTTATCTATATAAGGAGGCCATCACCTAGCATTAAAATACGAAATCAAGGTTGGCTATCAAGTGGCTAAGGATTGGAGCAAGTGAGTTGCTAGATCTAGCTTGATAGTGTGTAGCATGGGAGGTAGTGCATGAGAGCTTGTGAAGAGTTTTTGTACTATGATTGTTACATGATTTCTCCATTATAATATACACAATAGGTGGGGGGTTTTCAGCTATAGGCTTTCCCCATACATACTGAGTTAATGTGTGATTGATTTGATGTGAGATTGCTTCTATATTATTTCCGCATGTGACAATTAATCGTAGAAGAATGTTATGTGTTATGTATGCAATTCGAAATTGATATATGACCGGGTTAATATTCAGTGAATAAGTGATTTATTCAGCTAATTTCTACAGACCCTGCACTTCGACGGAGCAAATTCAAGGGAAGGAAATAGAGCGGAGTGCTCTTAATTTCCCCTACTAGAAAATTGGTCCCTTTCTCTTTTAAATTGGAATATGAAGCCACTAATAATGTGGCAGAATATGAGGCACTACTTTTGGGCTTACAAACTGCCAAAAATATGAACATCTAGAGTCTCAAAGTTTTTGGAGATTCAGAGCTGGTAGTGAGGCAGATTAAAAATCAGTGCCAAGCCAAACACCCTTGATTAAGAGAATATGGAAATGAAGTATGGGACCTAGTGGATAAATTTTTCCTAGCATTAAATATATATTTTATGCCAAGATATCATAACAAGATGGCTGATTCCCTCATTGTGGCAACAAGTAATTTTCGTCCACCCCAGAATCCGCTCTTGAGATATGAAGTGGAAGTGCATTATCGTCCCTCTATCCCATAAAACGTCAAACATTGGTAGGTGTTTGAATATGAGGAGTAGATGAAGCGCTTCATGGAGAATATCAGAGATTTTTCTAACTTGGTCATTGATACCGGAGAAGAAGAAGAGACCAAAGAAATACCTCAGAACAAATGGCAAGAGACAGTGGCTAGGCACAGGGTGTTGCAACTGAAAGGGAACATGATCCCCAGAGGTCTGGTACCTTTGGAAATATTATTCAATAAAAATTATGTCCCTGTCAGCCCTAACAAATCGAACGATGAAGCTCAAGTAGAAGATGTAAATATCAGGACAGAAGAGGATCCTAAAATTGTAAAATTGTCTAAAATAGTTCCAGAAGAATACAGAGAACAATACTTCAAATTGTTCCATTCCTACAGAGATGTTTTCGCTTGGTCATACCAAGATCTAAAAGCATTTGATACCAGCATCATACAACATAAAATATTATTGAGAGGATATGCTAAGCCACATAAGAAAAAGTTGAGGCAAATCAATCCTTTGCTGCTCCCTTCCATAAAGAAAGAAATCAAGAAGTTGCTAAAGGCTAAGATTATTGTGCCTCTAAGATATTCAGAGTGGGTAGCCAACCTGGTATTGTTCCAAAAGAAGAACTGGGAAATAAGGCTATGTCTTAACTTTTGGAATTTGAACAAGGCATCCCTTAAAGATAACTATCCTCTCCCCAATATGGATCACATACTGCAAAAGGTGGTGGGATCCTCTCGAATTTCCATGATGGATGGCTTCTCTGGATATAACCAGGTGGTAGTCCTCCCTGAAGATCAAAAGAAAATGACATTCACCACACCATGGGGTACGTTCATGTATTCCCGAATGCCTTTTGGCCTGATAAATGTGGGAGCCACTTTCCAGTGGGCGATGGACATTGCTTTCGTAGGAGAGCAAGACAAGTTCATGGTGGTATATCTAGATGATATCACCATTTTTTTGAAGGATGACTCTGAACATATTGAACATTTGCGCCAGAATTTTGACAAGCGTCGCATGTATGGTGTGTCCCTAAATCCTCAAAAATATTTGTTTGGTTTAGAAGATGGAAAATTATTAGGGCATATTGTAACTAAAGCTAGAGTAAAGATTGATCCAAAAAGAGTAGAGGTAATTGTTTAGTCAATTTAGTGTCCTAAATTGCTAACATAAATTATCGACCAGGGCTAGTAAACTGATGAAGTGTGATGCACTATATGTGCCTAAGTATCCATTTTTATTACTTCGTTGTTTTTAGTGTTTTATTGATGTTTTGGGGTTTTTATGTTTGATGCTTAGTATGCTACTCTATGCTAAAAAGATGAAGTTAGATCTATGTCAAAAGGGAGAAAAAGAAATGTTAATAAATGAATTAAAACAGAGTTTATTTGCAATTTCTGTTCCTAACTAGAAAATGATGAAAACATAGATTCCTAATCCATGGATATTACAGCTTCTAAATGAACATTCATGAAATGAAAAGTCACTCAAAACACTACAACTTAATCTGATTCATTTAGTTAAAGATTTGTTGGAAGAGCTTGTGAAAAAGATTAATTCTAATGCAATGAGGATCTCCTAAAACATAAAAGGAAATGCTGAAACAAACAGTAACTTAAAACATTATAGTGAAATCTCATTCATTTGATAAAAGTTTATTGGAAGAGCTTGAGAAAAATATTACTATAATGTAGTAAGGATCTCCTATGAAATGCTGAAACAACTTATAACATTACAACTAAATCTCATTCATGAGTTAGAGGTTTATTGGAAGAGATTTTGAAAGAGATTAATCATAATGTGATAAGGATCTTCTATGAAGCAAAACAATCAATAACTCACAATATTACAACTTAGTCTCATTCGTGAATTAGAGGTTTATTGGAAAAGCTTTTGAAAGAGACTAATTGCAGTATAATGAGGATCTTCTTTTTAACTAAATAACAGAAAATGAAATGCTAATAACTCAAAATATCACAATTGAATCCCATTCATTTAATAGAGATGTATTGGAAGAGCTTGAGAAAGAGACTAACTGCAATATCATGAGGATCATTTATCTAAGCAAATGACATGAAAAATAATGCTAAAAGCTATGATTTCAGAAAGCAATCTAAATAAGAAAATATGACAAAACAGAATTGAAAATGACTTATCTAGAAAACATGTAAAACCTCTTTGAATAGCAGGGGCTTTCTACTACCAATTTGGTGAAATTTTTCAGCTCCTTAAAGTTGTAATCAAAACAGCATCAAAGAACTGAACTTCTTTATTGATAAACTCACAAATCTACATCCAATTCCATCTTAAGCTTTGTTACAAAACACTCCCTAATCCTTTCTCTTCTTCTCCTATTTCTCACTACCCTTGATAGGATAAAGCTTCTCCTATTTATACAAAATATGAGAGGTTATCTCATTAATGAGAGTCCATGAATCTCTCCCTCTATCTCTAGAGTTACAATCAAAATAGGAAATGATAAGACACATGTATTTTTAGAGTTTCAATACAAATAAGAAATGAGACACATATCTTCTTAGAGTTTCAATACAAAAAGGAAATGAGACACATGTCCTCATGATCCCATGATCTTCTCCCCTCAAATTCGAATTTGGTTTTGGGAGGCCACATAAAGATTTTTTAGAAGCTTCCTTTTGACCTACACATGTCACAAAACTCATAACACATATATAGATATATGAAACTATGTTGATTTTCTAGTTTCTAATCATAAATTCACTTTAAACACATAAAATAAATAACTTTGGAAGACAAGGATCCCAACCCATATATTTATGAAAATGGTTACTTGATGTAGGGTTTTAGGTCAGATAGTTATGAAATGAGAGCTAAATGGTAATGGCATAATTGAAATATGTATGAATATGGAAAACACTTTTGAGACTCAACATACCCCCCAACTGAAGTTGTTGCATGTCCTCATGCAACTATTGCAATGATTCATTTGTTCATGAGTTGATCTTTTATGAGTTTTGAATCATATTGATTCATTCCAAACTTTGCTTTATAATATTTTCTTTTGGCAAAGTATAATAAATTTGATTGCAACATTTTTTTTTTATGGTTGGTTCTTGTGTGACAACCAGTTTTTTGAGCAATGGTTCTTGTGTAACAATGCTTTATTTTCTTTGTTGCATCAAAGTTCATGAAAAAATTTAGAATCAATTACTTCATCAATGAATTGATCATTTGCAAGGCATATAATCTTTTGGATCATGTTGCAACAATAGTTGGTTGGGAAGTATATGTAGGTGGAAATGAAATGAAAATGTGTGATAGTGTATGACATGTGGATATGAAATGATGTCCCTTCCCCCCCAACTAAAGATATGACAATGTGAAAAAGGGAGTGAGGAATTTTTCCAAAATTACAATTTTAGCATTCTAATGAATTACATGACTAAAAATTAGAAAACCACATACCTTCACTTACCTTAAATGTGGATGAGTTGTGTATATTGAAGAGTGTGGCTGTTGATGTTGTTGGATCATGAACTATGTAAACAAATGAATTTGATCTTCTTATTTGTTCTCTTTGTTCTCTTTTTGCTGATGGAAAGATTGGGATTTTTATTGCTGCTGATACAAATTGATTCCTGCTGCAAACTGCTGAAATGATGTAGTCTTCAATTGTTACAAAATCTGATGGTACAATTCTAGTCATGTGAATAAATGTGTTGATGTCGAGCATGAAGAGAAGTCATTGGATTATCGACCATTGATGAATGTCATTAACCAATGCGAGGCAAACTCACCATTAATGTCAATGAGTGCCAAGGTACCTAAGTACATCTTGCAAAGTGCGAATAAATGGGCTGTTGTCGAGCCACTTGCAAGATCTGGCGATCAAGGGACATTGATGTATTCCCATGATTGTCAGCGAGAGAACTTGTCATTAATGCATACAAGCCTCAAGGTACTATTAAGGAATCTAGTCTTGGACCTAGATAATGTGCTGATGTCAATAGGCCAAGACTTGTTAGAAGGGAGACCTTAAGGAATCCTCTATCATCTAACGCGAGCATGAAAGAATAATTTTTGAAGGACTATGGATTCAATAATTTGCATTGAAGCAAGGTTTATTTGCAAAATGAAAAGGATAGAAAAAGGAAAATGGAAATGGACAATGAAAAATGGAAAATGACAATGGGAAATAAGCATGTAGGTGAGCTTCTTGCTTTTATTTGTGGAGTAGGCAAAAATTAATGGAAAGTGTATGTGAATGAAGGAAAATGAACAACTAACTCTTGCTGGGAAAATAATGGTGGTTTGGTTTGAATTTCTTGGTTGGATTTACAATTCAAAAAGGGAGGAAAAGTAATGGTCTTGATGGATATGAACATGGAATTGTTCTTATGTTTCTCATAAAATCAGTCCTTTGAAAACCAATCATGCGCACAATTAGTTTCCTTCAATGATCATTCGATCATCCCAAATCTGCAAAAAAAAACTTGACATAAAGAACATAAGTGTGTTAAAAAATAAGTAGCTAATTTCTTTCTGATTCTTACGCAAAAATTAAATGTCAAATGAAACAGATTAAGGTAAATCAAAAAGTTCTATATTCGGTCCAATTCATGATATCGATAACAATCCATTTTTAAAGAATAACCATGAAAAATAAATCAACTCCCTATTGTCGGATGACTTCATGCACTGTGCTTAGTAAAACAATTGGCATCACAAAGATTCGCTGTGTTCTGCAAGTTAAAACTTTATAGAAAAATACACATCAACAATATTAATGCCAAATGTTTAGAAATCATCTAAATAATCTTCCAATTGTCCTATAAGAAGAATTTATTTTTTTAATTGTTTTTTTTTTGACTTTTTTTTTCTTTATTAAAAAGAAATTATTAATAAAGATTTTATTTTATTTTATTTTTTAAATAATATATATATTTTTAAATGAAATAAAGCATGGATGAAATAATTGTCCTTATGAATATTTTTGAAACAAAGTCATGCCAATGCCTCTTTCATGCAAGAGAAAAATAAAAAGTTTGAAATTTCTAAAGTCAAGTTCCTAACTATGAAGGAGATGAAGGCATAATCCTTCTCAATTTATACAACTTGCATTTGATGCACATGTGATAATGTCTTTGCCTCAAATAATCCATTTGTCACTCATCATGTGCCACGACATATGAATTCTGCCACATTTTCCGTCAAATAAGGAAATCAGATCCTTGATTATTTCTCAAAATTGAATTTTATAAAACCGTGACTGTTTTCATAAAAAAAAAAAAAAACATTTTTCTCTCACGCACACTGCAAATTAGTGCTCCGAATAACCCTGAATTTCTCCCAAATGGCTGCGAATTTCAGAAAGTTCGTGAAATATTACCTAATTCACCCTGTTTCCGAAAAAACCCATGTTTTAGTTTTTTCTAATTCGCCTCAGTTTTCTCAGAAAATTTGGTTTAAAATCAGCTATTTTTGACAATTACACATTTCGTTTTCTGGAAATTACTTGTGATTTGATTTGTTTTTATTTGCAGGTTTTGAAGTGTAATGGCTTGTATCTCACAGAGAAGTTCAGATCGATCTCCCTCATTCCAATTACTTGCAATGGAATCTACAATCTTCTCTTCATCAATAGTTTGAAATCTTCTCTTCATCAACAATTTGCAATCTTCTCCTCATCAACAATTTGCAATCTTCTCCTCATCAACAGTTTCTTCATGTGATATACCTTCATTGTGTGCAAATTTTTAAAAATGATTTCTAATCACTGTTGTTTGATGAAAAACGAATATGGAAAAGAGAAGGTTCCTTTTTTTTAAATTGTAGTGCATGGGTCTTTTTGTGGATTGAAGGACTGCATATATGCGTAAAGCCAAGCCAAAGGCTGGTCTCATGCATATGCGTGGGTCTTATTTCCATGAGCCAATTTTTTAATTTTTTTTTTAAATTAATTAAATTTTTTATTTTTTTATTTTAATTGATTTGTTAATATAATTATATATTATATTTTCAAAAATTCAAAAATATACATATATATTTCATTAAACAAAACAATTATTGAAATTAAAATTTTTCATCATTTTTAAAGTTTATTGTAAAATGAAATGAAATGACGAAAACATAATTTATTATTATTTTTAACATAAATTTTTTTTTTCTGATCCTCTAGATCACACAAAGTGAAGGAGGAGAGCATACTTGAGAAATTATTAATTTTTTTTTTAGATGTAAGAAATAAGGCTACCTAGTTACACTTCCCCGGCAACAGCGCCAAAATGTTTAGTCAATTTAGTGTCCTAAATTGCTAACATAAATTATCGACCAGGGCTAGTAAACTGATGAAGTGTGATGCACTATATGTGCCTAAGTATCCATTTTTATTACTTCGTTGTTTTTAGTGTTTTATTGATGTTTTGCGGTTTTTATGTTTGATGCTTAGTATGCTACTCTATGCTAAAAATATGAAGTTAGATCTATGTCAAAAGGGAGAAAAGGAAATGTTAATAAATGAATTAAAACAGAGTTTATTTGCAATTTCTGTTCCTAACTAGAAAATGATGAAAACAGAGAGTCCTAATCCATGGATATTACAGCTTCTAAATGAACATTCATGAAATGAAAAGTCACTCAAAAAACTACAACTTAATCTGATTCATTTAGTTAGAGATTTGTTGGAAGAGCTTGTGAAAAAGATTAATTCTAATGCAATGAGGATCTGCTAAAACATAAAAGGAAATGCTGAAACAAACAGTAACTTAAAACATTATAGTGAAATCTCATTCATTTGATAAAAGTTTATTGGAAGAGCTTGAGAAAAAAATTACTATAATGTAGTAAGGATCTCCTATAAAATGCTGAAACAACTTATAACATTACAACTAAATCTCATTCATGAGTTAGAGGTTTATTAGAAGAGCTTTTGAAAGAGATTAATCATAATGTGATAAGGAAAAACAATCAATAACTCACAATATTACAACTAAGTCTCATTCATGAATTAGAGGTTTATTGGAAGAGCTTTTGAAAGAGACTAAATGTAGTATAACGAGGATCTTCCTTTTAACTAAGTAACAGAAAATGAAATGCTAATAACTCAGAATATTACAATTGAATCTCATTAATTTAATAGAGATGTATTGGAAGAGCTCGAGAAGGAGACTAACTGTAATATCATGAGGATCCTTTATCTAAGCAAATGACATGAAGCATAATGCTAAAAGATATGATTTCAGAAAGCAATCTAAGTAAGGAAATATGACAAAACATAATTGAAAATGACTTATCTAGAAAAAATGTAAAACCTCCTCGAATAGCAGGGGCTTTCTGCTACCAATTTGGTGAAATTCTTCAGCTTCTTAAAGTTGTAAACAAAACAAAATCAAAGAACTGAACTTCTTTATTGATAAACTCACAAATCTACATCCCATTCCATCTTAAGCTTTGTTACAAAACACTCTCTAATCCTTTCTCTTCTTCTCCTATTTTTCTCTACCCTTGATAGGAAAAAGCTTCCCCTATTTATACAAAAATATGAGAAGTTATCTCATTAATGAGAGTCCATGAATCTCTCCCTCTATCTCTAGAGTTACAATCAAAATGGGAAATGATAAAACACATGTCTTTTTAGAGTTTCAATACAAATAAGAAATAAGACACATATATTCTTAGAGTTTCAATAGAAAAAGGAAATGAGACACATGTCCTCATGATCCCATGATCTTCTCCACTCAAATTCGAATTTGGTTTTGGGAGGTCACATAAAGGTCTTTTAGAAGCTTCCTTTTGACCTACACATGTCACAAAACTCATAAGACATATGTAGATATATGAAACTATGTTAATTTTCTAGTTTCTAATCATAAATTCACTTTAAACACATAAAATAAATAACTTTGGAAGACAAGGATCCCAACCCAATATTTATGAAAATTGTTACTTGATGCAGGGTTTTAGGTCAGATAGTTAGGAAATGAGAGCTAAATGGTAATGACATAATGGAAATATGTATGAATATGGAAAACACTTTTGAGACTCAACAGTAATTAATGGCATATCCTTACCTCGAAACAAGAAGGAGGTTCAGGTATTCCTTGGACGCATAATTTCCTAAGAAGATTCATCCTGAACTACACATAAATAGTTCGGCATATCACTGAAATTCTTAGAAAAAACAATGATGTAAAATGGACGTAAGAGTCAAGAGAAGCTTTCAATAGAATTAAAAGTGCCTTTTCAGAAGCCTCAGTACTGGTAGGACCAGACTATGGTAAGCCCTTCATGATCTTCTCATTTTCATCCCCACATACTGTAGCTACGGTATTATTACAGAAAAATGAATATGGGTATGAGCAGCCTATCGCCCTTTTCAGTCAGGTTCTTCGAGATGCCGAGTTGAAGTATAAAATTTTGGAGAAGCAGGCATACGCCCTTGTAAAGTCTCTACAATATTTTCGAATGTATGTACTGCAGTCAGCCATAACCACTTTCATGCCTACTACTACGGTGAAATACATCTTGATTCAGGGGGACAGTGAGGGCAAAAGAGGTAAATTGATCACTAAGATTCGAGAATATGAATTAGAAATTGGCCCTACTAAGCTTATCAAGAGACAGAGGCTAGCCAAAATCTTTTCTAAATCAAACTGTCAAGCTCTAGGAATAAATATATCTATGGAAGTTGGAGAATTACCTGAAGGTACAAATGAACAGCCCGGTATATAAAATATTGTGCAAAAAGCGCACATGAAGTACCTGCTCAGTGTTTGGTATGAGGATATTGTAGAATACCTTTGAACTCTCAGGTGTCCTTTAAACTTCGATAAGCCCAAATATCAAACATTGAGGTTGAAATCCTAGAAATATATCGTTGTAAATGACCGACTATATTGGAAAGATCCTTCAGGAGTTCTGATTTTATGCCTCACAAAGTCGGAGGTGGAGGAGGTCATGGCTGAATTCCATGAAAGTATCTGTGGAGGTCACTATAGTTAGCAGTATACAACCCATAAGGTATTGAAAGTGGGTTTCTTCTGGCCCAAACTATTTGGAGATGTAAATGTTTGGGTCAGGGCGTGTGAGAAATGTTAAATATTTGCTGAAAAATAGAAATTTGTGCCCTTACCCATGATCCTAGTACATATAGAAGAGCCTTTTCAGTAATGGGGGATCGACTTCATCAGGGAAATCCACCTAGCATCGAGTGGTCAACATAAGTGGATCCTCACAGCCACTAACTACTTCACCAAGAGGGTAGAAGCTATACCAGCAAGAAATGCCACTGATGCAGTTGTAATCAAGTTCCTGGAGGAGAATATGATATCCAGATTTAGTTGTCCAGTTAATATTGTGACGGATAATGCTCAGGCTTTCAAATATTCCAAATTCACCAATTTTTGTTAGTAATACAATATCACCTTGGGGCAATCTACAACATATTATCCCTAGGGAAATGGACTGGCTGAGTTTTCCAATAAAACATTGGTAAGGGAATTAAATAAATCTATAAACGAAAGTCAGAAAAACTGGGACTCCCAGCTTAAATTTGCGCTATGGGCGAACATAATCACTAGTAAAAGGTCAACAGGCAAGTCCCCATACAAACTGGTCTATGGACGAGTGGCCATCTTCCCAATTCAGCTCGCCTTGCCTGTGGCTAGGTACATCCAGGATAGTCAAGAAGAGCCCAACGATCTCATCAGAAGAGTGAACCAGCTGGTTGAGTTAGAAGAGACTCGGAGCCAAGTGAATGACATGCTAGTAGAATATCAGGAAAAAAAAGAAGGGTTTGTTTGATCAACATGCCAAGGACAAGGAAATGCAAGTCAGGGATTTAGTACTGAGATGGGACATCAGAAGAGCCGAGAAAGGTAAGCATGGAAAGTTTGACCCATTGTGGTTCGGGCCATTCAATATTTCCGAGGTTAAAGGAAACAACACCTTCATATTGGAAAACCTGGAAGGTGACTTGATCGAGGTGCCCGTAAATGGGCATTTCTTAAAATCCTATTTTCAATATTGACTAAGGTCTTAGAGGCCTATTGTATATAGTGTATATATTTGTTGCTTTTACATTCACTTTTGCTGTTTTGTTTTGCCATAAGAGTGTTTGAAAATTTTGAAGAGGCTCTAGCTCTCAAGGAATAATTCACAAATGGTCTGCGAAAGTTCTCGACATGTCATAGGATGAATGTGCCATCCCCAGGTGGAGCCAATGTTGTTGGGTTAGCCCTCACCTTAAGCTATAAGAGAAAAGCTTAAATAAACGAAGGAAAGATCCGTAAAAGATAAGCGGGCTAAGTGAGTATAAAGGTAATATGGCATGCAAACTCCCTCATGGCAAGAGCATAGACAAAAGACTAATGGCGCTACACAATTAAACAAAAGTGGGATCGAGTCCATATGTCAGACAGCCAAAGGAGAGTGCCACGTACAGGGCTTCTAAGGGTACTAAGGATGGAAGGAGGAAGGCAGAGATCTACCCCCCGGAGCATATGATGTCACTCGATGGCACGACAAGGTTTAAGCTTCTCAGGGGGTGATGGAGTGTTACAGGAGGGTCTCACAAGCTCTTGACAAAACTTTAAGTGGAACCCTCGAGGAAGACATGTGGCGCTATAAAAACAAAAGGCAAGGTAGGCTAGGAAAGATGATAGAATACTAGGACTGGTATTAACCCGACATGTGGCTTGCACCTACCCCGCTCCTGATAGCCAACAACCTATTGCCACACACCCCATTTTTGATGTCCTTATGACGTCACTACTATAGTTGGCACCCTAACCTCGTTTTCTGAAAATCTAGGTCTGTTTAATCCTGTTTTATGCCCAATCTTAGTAAAATACTTGTTTTTACGAATCTGTCATGCAACGAAGCTCGGATTCTAGTACCAGGTCACTTTAAACCCCCGCATCACTTTCCCCCTCGAGGTTTCCTCACTGTTTGTAGGTATTTAGTCATTCCTCCACCTCGTCATTTTCCTTCTGCTTTATTTTTAAAAATGGTCATGGGAAAAGAAAAGCCCCGAAAGTCTGAACTTGAAACCCCTCAAGCCCGTGAGGTCAGGGCTGTCATGGGACCTGAACCCCTCATTGATGCTCACGCACAGATTCACGACCCGTGATACCCCTTCAGTGTATCCTGTCTTAGACCCAAGTTTTTTGAATCCTATGTGAAGGGCTAAGACAAGTTCAGAGTCATTCAGTTAGGCCTATATTACTAGATTGCTCCACCCACATATCCAGTTCCTGAGTTTATAAGTTGGCTCAGCGAAGCCTATGATGAACGTAGGGATTTATTCTTATCGGCACAGGGTAATAAGATTTTCTGCATATCTCCTGAGCTCATAAAGGAAGCCCTTCGTTTCGCCCATAGTCAGAGTTATGTTGAGTTCACTCAGTTATCCCTCTCTCAACAGTTTTAAAATTTTCCCTGGAAGTAGCAGAATGAATTCCTCAGTTTTATTTCAGATTCTCGTCTCGCGACTATTGCACCTTCAGATATGGTTTCCTTGTTAACTTTCAGAGATAATGTCCAACCTATCCTTGCTTTCATTTCAGGGTTACTAGGTCTCAGGAAGGTCGAGCAAGTGTCAAAAGAATGTATAGCTCTCCTCTGGCTCATGTCTCAAAATGGTGTTCTTTTGGATATCCCTACTTTCCTGGCCTCGACCATTCAAACCCAATTCCAAGAGCTACACTCTTCTAGGTCTATCTGGTTCTATTCATTAGTGTTTTATTTCTTCCTATTTGAGCATGCTAATAGGTTTGAGACTCTAGGCCTCGAAAAGCTTTCGAGGGTGAATGCCCAGCCAAGAACTGTCTTTGAGTGGAACGTCTCTGTTTGTCAACAGCCTAATGGGAGCGATTACACGAATTTCTTGAATGAATTCATATCCATAGCCTACACCATAATACACGACAACCCTCTACCTAAAATATTTCCTGAGCAGAAGGAATGGCTACAGTTTGATGATGAAGATAGCACAGGGAACTGGTACCTGTATGACGACTACACTAAGATCAGGGTCTATGGCACAGCCGTACCCCCCTACCACCTGCCGGTGTTTCCTGCTATGCAGATTTTTTCCCTTGAGTACATCCGTTAAACCTTGAAGGCTGACCAGTTCCACTTCATCCCTGCAAAGAAAGGATACATTCTCAAGCTCCTTACCTATGTCGACCCCTTCACCATAAATTCAAGGCACACCCTCTCCACACTAGAAACACTACTTCAAGGGATGGATTTGATAAAAGGAAAAGCTTGGCCTTATGACCTGAAAGGGATCCTGTCCAATAGGAAAAGGAAAATAAAGTCAACTGCTTATGTACATGAGACTAGGCCCTTCATTGAGTGGAGAGCTAACCTTGATACATGGCCTTTGGATTCACAGATGAAGGCCAAATCTTCAGCTGCAGAAGGAAGAGACGACACTACTTCAACGGAAACAGAAAGAAAAGGGAAATATGATGAGGTAGATGCTTCAGGAGGACAAGAAGGCATGGAAATGGGCGAGGGATCCCATCCCTCCAAGAAATAGAGAACTGATGAAGTGGAGATTGTATGGGAAGAGCCCCCATAGGAGGAGTTGGTCCGATACGGGGAGCCTGACAGAAGAAAGGCTAGTTTCACAATTAATTATGACATTTCTTCCTTTTCAGAACTCTCTGGGCTATCGTAGGCCATTTCAATTAACAGAGCCAAGGTAAGGGAAGAAATAGGCAACAGAAACAGAACTACACGGGAGAATCTGCGAGTAGAATTAGCTGGATCTATGAAAAAGTACCATACTCGGCTCACCACTGAGCTAGATATGGATAAAGAACAACTAATAATTGATATTACAGAGGTAGTGTTGGAGCCTACAGCCGAAGGAACTAGTTACCGAGCCTTGGAATTCGCTTTAAATCCGGCTAACATCCCTATAATAGACAAGCTCGGTCTGCACTAATGTCTTGGAGTTATGTTGAGAGATGAAGTGGTAAAGCTTGCGCTTTCTCTGAGGAAACTTGAAGACAAGTACAACACAGTTTTGGAAAATTAGAGGAAAGAAAGAGCTAGTGCTAGAGCCATAAACAACACTGCAAAATCTCAGGAAGGTAGTAAGGGAAAAGTGGGGCGAAAAGGATGTGATTCAGAAGAAGCTCATCCTTGATCTGGAGGTAGAGAATTTCGAGCTGAGGAAAATACTAAACATCCCCCGCGGAGAACATGTACAAATAGATGAGTTGATCCAGGTGGAAAGAGAGAAATCAACTCTAGCTGATTCATTGGTTAAAGAGAAAGAAGGGAACACCAAGATGACCGTGGAGATGACTGGTTTAAGACAAATATTAACTGATTTATAGGGAAAATGGGATAAGCATGTATGCGTGACCCCAACTTTTAATGAGCCTGGCACCACTTCGAAGAAGCTAACTAAAGCCTTTTCAAACTTGCAGGTTTCAGAAAATGAAGCCAGAACAACACGCCACAGGATACAAGAACTGGAAACTAAGCTGGCGATAAATGATAAGGTGGTAACAGCCTTGCAGGATGAGGTTGAGAAAATAAAAAGAGAAAAGCTGATACAGGAGAAAACCATCAAAGAATTGAACACTTGGATGAAGGGAAATGTGACCCTCTTGGAAGCCAGGTGCCTCATCTGGATAGACATCATATCGGAGGTGAGAAGACACTAGAAATACTTCACTCTTATGGATGACAAGAAGCTCGCAGTCCGTTTATTCAAAGTGAAGTTGTAGGAGGGGCAGGAGGAAGTGAAAGCAAAGGTGGTAATGGCTAAAAGGTATATCAACTACCTGAATGGATTGGACCCTAAAGAGTTTCTCACTCAGGGAATCAAAGACCATTTCAGAGGAGTGATGGAAGTCAGGAGAGTGATAGAAAGGGAGACTGCGCATGCAAATGCACTGAGTGGTTTAGAGTAGGTTGCCAGGGGAGTTGAATAGTTCGATCAAGAGTGGGATGAGCTGGTAAAGGTGGGTCTTCCATATGTTGGGAACCTGAAACGACTGCATTTGTAGGGCTAACGGTCTATGAACAAAAGCTGGTAGTCATCATGAACGAGACTGATTTACATTTGGAGAAAAATTCCTGCCTAAAGGCGGAAACAATAATTGGCACCCTAAGCAAGGAATTCTCTCTTCTCTGCCAAATTAAATAGCGCCTGACCGTCCAAGTGGATTACACTAAGCTAACAGATATTCAGGCTCTAGTAGAGGCTTTTGGCACTATGCCGTTACCAGGAGTGAATATATGGCAAAAATGTAGTGAGTATGTTAACACCCCCATCTCAACATCATCTCACCTGTTGCTCCCTCCTCTTAAGCACAAAACTGGTTCGTCTGCATCATTAGCCCTTCCAAGTTAGCTGACAGTAAGCACTCCTTTTCTTCCTAAAAAATGACACTCATATTCTAGTGCAGGTGGCCAATTTACTTTTATTTCTTTAGTATTGTAAAATCGGGTGAAATCTTCGTTTCACCCTCTGCACTTTTATTTTCCGCTTAGATGTTATGTTTTTAGTTAGCGCTTTCATTAAGGCCACTATGCAGATGATGAGAGGTCGTTTTCCTCATCATCATTTTTGGTTTCTGATGGAGACCCCAAACATAAAGATATTTTTAGGGGGAGTATTTTTCCTAAAAATATCTTTTCGCAAAGCTCAGCTGAAAGCTATAAAGATGAAACCTGGAGCTAAGAAAGGGTTCCAGATTTTTCAAAGCAGAATTTCTAGTTGTGAATTTTCCTTTTTGTAAAGTTTTTAGATACGTTCATAGTGTATGTTGGGAGATCCCGTTGGGTAATAGAAATGAAGCTATTCTCTTGTGTAATGGATTCCAAATGAGATGAGTTACAGTTTGTATTTTCTCAGTTATGCTTTAATACAAATGTTCATTGTATTTCCGTCACTTTTCTTATATCGTAAGCTTTCAGAATGCGAGTGTTGATTATTTATATGTGAATTTATCTTGAAGGGTACTCATATCTACTTGTCTGCTACACTCTAAATATGGCTCGAGGCATGATATTCTGTTCATGTTTCATTTACATCACCGTCTTTCTTCCGACGTTAGTGGGGTAGATTCTTATGCTAGTATAAGCCTACCTTAAGCTAATATTTCCTTTCATGTTCTGCCATTGTTTCCATACTAATTTATTTTGGTAACTGTTTACTAGTCTCATGCTCGGCCCTCTTCACAGAAGTTAGTTTTATGTCTGCTTCTAACGCTCAGTTATAGACCCTTATGCTATATCATTGGAAATCATTATTATCAATTTTCTGTCTCTGATGTCTTGGTCTCATACCAGAAAAATTTAATCCCTTTTTATAACAAGAGGCCATGTATTATCAGCTGTAAGAAAGCCTTTCTGAAACCTCTTGTCTTAAGATGTCCTAGGCACTAGTCTTTGACAACTCAAGGATGTCTCTAGGAGTTACAACACCAGCCACTCCTATAATTCATGTGTGAAGGATATGAAGAATATTTTGTGCACTTATGTAATAGAAAGTTCGAGCAGAAGGCTAGAGAGAGAGATCTATTGAAGGTAGAGAATGGCTAGCTAGAAGGCCAAGTCATTAAGGTCAACAGGCCTTCGCTGAGAAGCTGAATCACAAAGTTTACGACACATATTGCAACCTGCACTGAATGATATGCTCTATCTAAAAGGGATGTTGATCTTAAATAACTTTGCATGGTCATGGCCGTAATTAAAGCACATGAAAGTATTGGAATGCATAATATTGCTAAGACTGAGGGAGATCACATTACCATTATTCGGGCACACTATGCATGATTTAAGGGTGTTTCACTCTACTTGGAGTTGTATATTGTGCTATGTGCCAATGCTCTTGTTGCACAAGGTTTCCATGGTGGATGCTTCCTCGATGAAGTGCTTAGGGGTGTTTTCATGACAATGAATGAGATCCATCATATTACCATTATGATACAAAGTCTTCACCATCAACAATGACATGGTTATGTGTGAGGTTATATTGGCCGCGTGGTACAAAAATTAAGTAATGTTGAAGGAAAAATGTCATGTTGAAGTGAATTTCCAAGGTAACGAGCACGTCTATCGATACTACGTGAGTGACATTCATGAATCGCAACTCTTGAAAGTGTGATCTGTCACCATGTCAAAGCAGGTGGGGAGGGCCCACATTGGGCTATGATATGTGGGGTAATCACAATACAAATATTGAAATGAAAAAATGGTAAATATTCTTCAATACACAAGACATTATATTTTGAAAAAGTTATAATAAAACTTATTCTAATTTATTCATTCATTAAAGTTAAAGATAAATTTTTTTATATTCATTTTTAAGATTAAACATGTTATAAGTTCAAGAGAAATTAATAACAATTAAATATAACAAATATATTATTATTTTTGTTAGCTTGACCTATATAACATAGTAATAGCTAACATAATAATTGTCAATTAAATCACCCTAGTAAACAAATAACAAATATATTATTATAATCCTATAAAAATTAATAAAATAAAAATAAAATAAAAAAACAACATTACAAAATAAACCTGGCTTCCTGATCTGCATAATCTCAATCTCCCTACCTGTTCATGATCCAAAGGAAAAAGACAACTAAAATGTTAAACACTCTCAATAAATATTCATTTCATTACATATTGAAGCATTTGGAGTCGTTTTCCATGGAAACCAGAACATCTCTTTAATGTACATACTTCAAAATATTTTACAATACGAAGAAAAAAAAATCATTACCACCATTCATAATATTGGGAAAATATCTAAATAAAAATATAATGGTTTATTATTAAACATTCTAATTTAAAAAACTATTAACATTTCACAGTTAAAAATAATAATAATAAATAAACTAAATTTTATTTCATCACATAATTTAAACTCTCTATTTAAAATATAAAACTGGTCTATATGATACTTTAAGGTACGTTGTTGTTGTTTTTTATTTTAAAACTTGTATAGGACATGATTGAAAACTTAGTCAAGAGTAGAAATTACATTTAATTGAACGGATATAGAAAATGAAGACTACGAAACTGGGTTAACATTTAAAAAAAAAAATGGTTAAAATCAGATGGAAAATTACAATATTTACCGTCATCGCTATTACGATGTTTAGTGAACACGTCGCAACATTGAAGATTACCCTCCACCAATCTCTATATCGATGATGTTCATCAAACTGTTGCAAAACCGATGTTTTTCCCCAATTACATCGCCCTACAGACAAGTGTCCCTAAACGTCGCATTAGTGACATTTTCACCAAACCATCACAATATCGACACATATTTTAGAAACGTCACATTTTCGACATTGGGTCCCTAAAATTCGGTATTACGATGACGTTCATAAACATCGCAATAGAGACGCTTTCCATAAACGTCGGTATAACAACGACTGTTGGCGAGATTTGAAAAATTGATAAAAATTGGGGAAATTTCCAACAATACGTCAAAAGTGTAGGAACTAAAGTGTCGAAATTTTGACCAAATTTACTAGTGATAGCTTGCTTCTGCTTGGCTTGTAGACAATCTAGCTATGTTGTCAGGGTGCCCAAGATATAAGTTTTAAAATATTCTAAAATATTAC
Source organism: Pinus albicaulis (assembly GCA_034641835.2). Classification (NCBI taxonomy): domain Eukaryota; kingdom Viridiplantae; phylum Streptophyta; class Pinopsida; order Pinales; family Pinaceae; genus Pinus; species Pinus albicaulis. The sequence goes on from CM076577.1 coordinate 368,530,617, forward strand.
CAAATTCTGCAATGGTCATGTTGCCATCGGACTATTTATAATTCCTTGTAGCTCAGTCTCGCCCGGTTGACCTACTACACGTGCTACCTCAAGAACACTTGATTCAAAGTGTAATGATGTCATCATATTCTTCTTGATAGATGTCCCCTTTTCTCATTATATTAAGTGTTTCAACCCATTCTTCTTTCATTCCCTTAATCATTGTTGCTTTTAAGATATCTTTAAACAATGTGGTATATGGAGATCTTTCCAAATTATATTGAAAAATTTCAATGTATTCTTTTAATGTCTCATTGTCTCTTCCAAATATATTGAATATTTCATATTTTAGTTCTCGAGTCCAGCAATAGTCTTGATATTTTTTAACAAAGGAGTTTTTCATTTGATCCCAACTATTAATGGTTCCTCCACCGAGCCCCATAAACCAACATAATACTGTCCCTTTCAAAGTAGAGGAAAATAATTCTAGTTTCTGAGGGTCAGTGGTGTAGTCATATCCCCTAAATAAGACATCAAATTCAATTAAGAATGCATCTGGATCTTCCAAGGTCAGCCCATGGAAGGTGGGGATGTTTTTTAATGGAATGGATTTCATAGGGGAATTTGTGGCTGGATCAACAATGGGATACTCCAACGTTGATGTTTGCCACTGATTTTGGTTGTTTTCCATTTGATCAAATATATGCAATTAATATTCAGGGATTTCTTGTTCCGGGGGAATAATCTGAGTGGAATTAGGGAGTGGATGTGGAGGAAGCCTTACATCACTTCCTCGATCTGGGATGATGGGTGTTTCTGTCTCAACCACTCTCTAAGGGGATCTAGGCTCTAGGGTTTTTAATTATACTGCACTGCTGGTTTCTCCCTCTCCTTCCTACAAATTGCAGGAATTTACCTCTCTTGAAGGGTCACGACTTACATGTTTAGCAGTCTGAAGGCTTTGTTCAGAACCTTGTGTTTCATTGTGAATCTCGGCGTGGGTTGCATATGGTGAGGCTGTTGCTTGAGGCAGTATAGTAGGACTCTAAGATGCCTAGGATTCAACCTTCTTAATTATTTCATCTATATATGTTGTTTTGCCAAGGACCACCGATCCTTTGGGTTTTGTGGATTTAAGTGGGGGATTTTGATCTAATTCTATCTTTTTCTTCCTAGTCATAAAACAAGAACACCTATCCTAATAAATTATGCACAATTGCTGAGAAGCAGGATGGAGAGAAAGAGTTTTTCTTGCTGGTACATAGGTTCTTACCTCTTGTTTTCAATATCCAATTCTTTCACAGCAAAAGAAAAAAATAAATAAAGGACATCACTCTTAAACACTCTCCCTAGCAATGGCGCCAAAATGTTGGTTCATAAAGGTGATTTTTTAAAGGTAACCTCAATGCTTTTCATTAATTATCAACCTAGGGAAAGTCTTGTTATTTCAAGAGTGTAAGCACAGTATATGCAAGTGACATCGGGGGAAAACTAATCTAAATTGTCACAAAGAGGATTGTCTAATTCTCGAAGTTCAATCAAATCAATTTGGAAGTGAATTATGAAATGCTTCTGACTCTTCAAGGGAGCTAACTCTATTCTAAGCCTATGTAGAAATAACTACTCAAGACTAAAAAGAATAAACTGTAATTGAACAGGATGCTCTGATGAATTGAACATCAACCTTAACTAATTGAACAAAAAGTCTAATAAAATAGAACAACAATCAATTATTCTAGATTTTGCAATGGAATTCTCTTTTAATCAACTAATAACATCCTTATGAATTAAACATCAACCAAACACTCACAATGATGATTGAAAAGATCATATGTCAACTATATGTAGAATTGAACAACAATCGTGTTGGAACTAACCCAACAATTGTAAAAGCATTGAATTATGATAAAAGAACATGAATGGTAAACTAGTCTAGTAAAAAGGAAGATATAACATTTCATGCTCGCAATTAACCAATTCAAACGATATATTATGAAACGCAATGGATAACTTGCAACACAAATTCTGTAAATAAACGTAAATCATAGAGGTAGCAGAAGAACCCCCAGGGCTCAGCTCAAAGCCACTAGAAGCCTACCACTAAGGAATACTCAGAAGTTTTCTATTCCAAAAATGCCAAATTCTTCATAAATCCAATGAGAAATACATTAGTACAAAACTTGACAATTCTGTCCGAATACGTTTATTACAGAGATATTATATTACAGGAACTCCTTTCCTTGTTCATTCTTCGGCCTTTTATAGCTTAAAGGAAAATTCAAGAGTAGTAACTGATCTTTATCATTATGGGACCCTGCTACTTCGTGGCTATCGATTGAGTACTCCAAGCGTGGTCATACCTCTCCATATTTCGTTGATTCGTAGGAACGATATGATTTCGTCCGCCTTCCTTGCCTATTGTCTTTTGGTCATCCATTCAGTAGTTTGGCTGTTTTGATTCCATATCAATAAAGGCAGTGTCAAATCAGTTTTTACATTATCAAACACTCCTTTTATCACTAATCCACTCTGCCTCACTTTTGCATTATTTTCCTTTACTTTATTTCTAAGATGAAGGGAAAATATATAAAAGTGCATGACAAATCGAGGTAAAGATGGGGGTGAAACATACCTTTTTCTTGGCCCAAAAAGCTTCTTGATCATAAAGAAGGCCCAGTTCACCCTATGAGAATATGTGAGGTTGGACATGCTTGTCGTAATGTGCCTTTATACGTCTCTTATACACTTTTTTGGCCAATGTGGCTTCACAACGTGTTTCATCAAGATGGATGAGGTTAAAAATATGCACTTCTTTAGAAGAGGTGTCAAGTAACAAGTCAATTGGGAGTTTTAATGACATTATTTCACATTGGATAGGCAAGATATCTTCCAAACCATACACCAATTGAAAGGGGGTAGATGTTAGGTACACCCACAAAGCCGAGTACAAGATCAAATGCCAATTTTATTTATGAACTCTTATCATTCATTTAAGAATATTGTTAATATCCTCATCTTGTCCATTTTATTATGGATAATAAGGAGTATAAATATCATGTGACAGTCCTAACTTGGTAGTCAACTCATTCATCATGTGATTGCGAAAATGCGAACCATGATTTGTGACCATAGCCTGTGGAACACCAAACCATGAGATGACATGATTAAAGAAAAAAAAATGTAGTTGTTTGTCATGTGTTATTAAGTTTAGGCATCACTTTGGCCCACTTGATAAATTATTCTATTGCGACAATAATATAAGCATTCCCCCCAAACAAACGAGGGTTACAAGTCATGAAGTCAATGCCCCATTTTGCAAATGGTCCCACAGAGATAACAAGATGCATCGGTTTTGGCGGTTTGCGGATTTTACGATAAAATATATGGCACGCATGACAAATTCTGACTGCGAGGATGCAGTCGTGAAGTATGGTAGGCCAAAAGTAACTGATGCAAAGTATCTTCTACGTGGTAGTGTATCCAGACAAGTGTCTACCACAAGCCCCAACATGACAATAATTTAAAAACTTTTTGGCCTCCTCATGAGTGAGTAACCTCCTTAAAATTGTATCGACACCATGAAGATAAAGTTTATCACTAATCATAAGATAATATTTGTCTTGGTATCGAATATGTCGTTGTTTAGAGCTAGAGGTATCATGCCGAAAAAGTCTGGGTCTGGAGATAAATGATAAAATCCCCATACCAAGGATCATATGATTTGATCAGAAACAAAGACTCATCAGGAATAAATGGTTCCAATGTAGTAGTAGTACTATCAGAGGGAAGGTTGCAAAGAAACTCAACCAAAACTAAAGACTTATTTGAATTGGATTTGATGAATTCCAAATCAAACTCCTACAAAATGACAATCCATTTTGAATACTTTCCCCCCAACAATTGACGTGATAAAACGTAAGTCATGGGGTTGCAATACGAAATGAAAATGGTATTTTGGAACAGGATATAGTGGAAAAATATTTGGATAGCTCGAAGGGCTGGTAAGGCGAGCTTTTTGACGTATGAATACTTCACTTCTGTATCATTGAGATTATGACTCAAATAATATATCGAATGTTCTATCCCATTTTCTACTTGCATGAATACCATAACAATGGTCGTATAAGCCGCGACGATATGTAAGAAATAATCACTCTGATAATTTGGGGGATACATTAATGACACCCAGAGAAATGTATCCTTGACAACATCAAAGGAAGCTTGTGCAACCTTATCCTAATGGAAGGGAATCCCATTTTTCAAGAGCCGAGTAAATCCTTTAGCCATTTCGGCATAGTTGGGTATGAACCTCCTTAGGAAGTTAGCCATTCCGGGAATTTTTTGTAACTGAAGAAAATTTGATGGCGCAAGTAAATAAATAATATCCTAGACCTTCAGTGGGTCGACTCAAATTCCTTATTTTGAGACAATGAATCCTAGAAAATGACCAAAACCAACACAAAACACACGTTTATATGGATTGAGGTGTATTTTGTAGTGTCGGTAGCATAAAAATATAGCTCTCAAATACATTGGGTGATTAGTCTATTTTCATGAATGCATGTGTAAATTGTCTAGACACTAGTACATTTGGTTAAAATTCCGACGCTTTAGTTCCGAAACTTTTGACGTATTGTCGGAAATTTCCCCAATTTTTGTCAATTTTTAAAATCCCACCAACAACTGTCACTATAAAAATATTTAGGGACATCATCTGTATTGCGACGTTTAGGAACGTGTTCGATACACCGATGGTTCGGGAAACAACGTCAGAAATGTGGCGTTTCTAAGACATGAGTCGGTATTGTGACAATTGGAGACAGGCGTTGCTATTGCGGCGTTTAGAGACACTTGTCAGTAGTGCGATGGTATTGGGGAAAAACGTTGGTATTGCGGCGGTTTGTGGATAACCATTGCTATTGCGACGGTTTGGGGACAAACGTCACTATTTCGACGTATAGAGACACTTTTCGGTAGTGCGATGAAATTGGGGACAACTGTCGGTATTGTGATAGTTTGCGGACAACTGTCGGTATTACGACAGTTTGCGAACAACTGTCAGTGTTGCGATGTGTTGACCAAATGTCAGAATAGCGACAACGGTAAACATTTTGTAACGACGAAATATTTTGTAATGTTGTTTTTTTATTTTTATTTTATTTTATTAATTTTTATAGGATTACAATAATATATTTGTTATTTGTTTACTAGGGTGATTTAGTTGACAATTATTATGTTAGTTATTACTATGTTAGCTAGGTCAAGCTAACAAAAATAATAATATATTTTTTATATTAATTTTTATTAATTTCTCTTTAACTTATAGCATGTTTAATCTTAAAAATGAATATAAAAAAATTTATCTTTAAATTTAATGAATGAATAAATTAGAAGTTTTATTATAAAATTTTCAAAATATAATGTCCTATGTATTGAAGAAGATCTACCATTTTTTCATTACAATATTTGTATTGTGATTACCCCACAAATCGTAGCCCAATGTGGGCCCTCCCTACCTGCTTTGACATGGTGACAGATTACACTTTCAAGAGTTGTGATACATGAATTTCAATCGCCTAGTACTGACTAATGTGTGCATCACCTTGGCAATTCACTTCAACATGACATTTTTCCTTCAACGTTACTTAATTTTTGTACCACACCAGTATAACGTTGCACATAACCATGTCATCATTGTTGGTGAAGACTTTGTATCATAATGGTAATATGATGGATCTCATTCATTGTCAAAACACCCCTAATCACTTCCCCGAGGAAGCAGCCACCATGGAAACCTTGTGCAACAAGATCATTGGCATGTAGCACAATATACATCGCAACTCCAAGTAGAGTGAAACACTCTTAAATCATGCATAGTGTGCTCAAATAATGGTAATGTGATCTCCCTCAGTCTCAACAATATTATGCATTCCAATACTTTCATGTTCTTTAATTACCATGACAATGCAAAGTTATTTAAGATCAACATCCCATTTAGCTATAAGAGCATATCATTCGGTGTAGGTTGCAATATGTGTCGTAAAATTTGTGATTTAGCTTCTTAGAGAAGGCCTATTGACCTTAAGGACTTGGAATTCTAGCCATTCTCTGCCTTCAATAGCTCTCCCTCTCTAGCCTTCTGCTCGAACTTTCTATTACCCTCTCGTATTTCATGCATGTCATCCCTTTATCCTTTTTACAAGCTTCACAACCCAATTTCCTTTGTTTGGGTGGGTCCAGTTGGGTCGGGTGGGGTCGTGTCAGGTCGCGGTGTTAGGTAGGGTCATGTGAGGTCGGATCGGATCGGGTCGTGTGAGGTCGGGTTGGGTTGGGTCGCGTTGGGTCGTTTGAGGGTGCCTAGGGAAACACGTTCGGGTGGGTCGGGTTGTGTGAGGGTGGTCATATAAAAAATTCTAAGTTGTGACCGCCCATGTGCCTTGTACTGCACGTTTGTGCGATCCATTTTCTGTTTTGATCTCTGTCGTGCCTTCGTTCGGGCGGGTCGGGTTGTGCCGTATGTGGGCATGACATGAAACAATTCAGGTCGGATCGTGTGAGGGAGGCCGTATCAAAAATGGAAATTTATTACAACAAAAATCGAAATATGACAAACTCAAGGGTTTCCTTGGGCGCCCTCACATGGCATGACCCGACCTGACCCGACCCACCCGAACTTGTTTCCCTTGGCGCCCTCACATGACCCGACCCACTTGAACGCGTTTCCTAGGGTGCCTTGACACGTTGACAGAGACCGTTCACAAAATGTCGGAATAATGACATGGATAGAAAACGTCAGAAGCGCAACATAGGCTATTGAGATCCTCGCAATAGCGACAATATAAAAAGATGATTTACAAAATGTTAGAATGGTGATGACATGAGGCTTGTTACAGATTTAATATATTATTTAATATATTAGTGTAGTAATTTTGTTAATTGATATATATATAGATTATCACAATTAATTAAATAATTAATAAAATAAATAAATAAATAAAACCAGCCATTATTATTCGATTTTAATTTTTAAAATCAAACTAGCCATTATCCTAATGACTAGTTTAGCCATTTCTAAAAAAATAAAAAATAAAATAAAAAATATATATAAAAAATAAAAAATTAAATACACACACACACATATACAAAAAAATAAAATAAATTAATTAATTAAATAAGAATATATATATATATATATAAAATAAATAAAGAAATTAAATAATATATATATATATATATATATATATATATATATATATATATGTCACAATTAATTAATTACTTAATTAAATAAAACTAACCATTATTATTCGATTTTAATTTTCAAAGTCAAACTAGCCGTTATCCTAACGACTAGTTTAGCCATAAAATATTCCAAGCTATTAGATCTAGATCTTGGTTAACAATATTTTACTGTGCACCATTATGAAGGATAACTTAATATTTTGTTATAAATAAGATCAGGGTTTTCCATTCATTATTTACCTTTGATCCTTTTATCATGGTCGAACTTTGATCACTTTTATTTTCTTTTTGCTTATTGAGCTCCCATTGAGTTCAACACGTCTTCGGTTTTCTACACCATTGAGAGTGATAATTGATAAATAATTTTTTTTTCTTTATAGGATAATTTTCATCAATGGAAGAAAACATTAGAGGTGGAAAACAAATTGAAGAGGGTGAAAGGGGTGATGGTAAAGTTTATTGCCCATGCAAAAAATGTTGTATGAGAAATAATGTTAGAGTTTTAATAGCAACAACATCAATGCATTGTAGGAAATATGGGCACATTGATGGTGGATCGAATGACTATCGTCCCATGGTAATTAATTATCTATCTTCATTTTGATTATATCGTAAAATTTTATATTATTTTAATATTTGTTATATACGCACTAATGTTTAATGATTTTTTGTAATTTTCATAAAGGCACAGTTGCCCCCCAAATTTTTGTAGAACTAGCTTCCACAACTAAATAGTAGTATATTAGATGATGTTGCACCAATACAAGATAATATTGCAGCAAATATTAGTATTGGAAATGATGTTGTACAAGGTGGATAACATGAAGCGAATGATGAATATGATTTTAATGATCCCATGGAGGTAGATGATGACAATAATGAGACAGTTCACATTAATGATGGGACAAATCAAATGCTCCAAGACTTGTATGGTGAGTCAGATGATGATGGTGGAGATAGTGACGGTTTTTATGATGTACCTCTGATTTAAACGTCAAATGAACGAATTTTTGAACACTCAAATGTAACTTTTCTCTATGCTACATTGTTGATGGTGAACTTAAAGGTTATGAATAATTTGTCGAACATATGTATGACACAGATCCTAAGGTATGAAATATGCATATGTGATCACATATATGTAAATGTTTATTATTTTCCCTTTTTTTAGTTGTAATAAATGTGTAAAATAATAATTCAATACTTATATATGATTAATAATCTTTACATTAACTAGTTTTTGTTTATGTTGTAGATTGTTGGGTGAATTTTTGTTACCATCGGTAAATAATTTACCTCGAACATATCGAGATCTACATGCTATTATGAAAGACTTTGGAATGGAATATAACACTATAGATGCATGTCCTAAGATGATATTATATATTATGGAGAAAATGCGTTGAAAATAGAATGTTCGAAATGTCGTAACAGTAGATATCAAATAGATCAACTAACAAAAAAGGTGCCTCAAAAGGTTCCTCGTCATATTCCCATAATTCCATGTTTGCAACGAATGTTCAGGTGTAAGAGCATAGCACAGTTTATGGATTACCATTCAAAGAATAGAAGTGGAGATGGTGTTATTCAAATGCATTTAGGGAAATCGAAGAAAAATATGTATATTTTAAAAATGAACCTCGTAATGTCAGGCTTTCATTGGCAGCTGAAGGTGTTAATCCATTCAGAGAGCTTAGATCTACTTACTTAGTGTGGCCTATTTTCATTATCAACAATAACGTTCCTCCTTGGATGTCAATAAAGAGGGAGCACATAATGTTTACTATGATTATTCCAGGTATTTGATACATTATTTTTTCAAATGTAACATTTTCATTTCTCTCATTGTTTGCATAATATCTTTTATTTCTTTACTTACTTATATATACATATATCATGGTAGTAATTATGTACCATAATTTTGAACAATTATTTAAGTACCAAGTCAAAGATATGAATGTATATATTGAGCCTCTTATAGATGAGCTAATAAAGTTATGGCATGGCATCACTATGTATGACATCACTAAACCAATCAAGAAAAAGAGATTTCAATGTCATGGAATGCTTGTATAGACAATTCATGATGCCCTAGGACTAACACATTTTTGTGGTATGTAATATTTCATTGCACTTTAATATAATATATAATTATCTAAATTAGATATACCATATTTCATGTTTTAAAAATGATCTCATAGTATAATTGTTATTGATACATCAATTGCAGGTCTTAAAACAAAGGGTAGATTTCCATGTCCAGTTTGTGGCCATAAGATGAAGTATCCTCATTAGCCAGACTTAGGAAAGATGGTGTTTGATGAGTTTAGGCACTTCCTCTCTAGGAACCATAAGTATCATACTACTCAAAAACATATTTTCAATGATAAAGAAGAAACTGGATTAAAACCTTGAAGAATGACACCTCGGTTGTGGAAGTTGGAATATAACATAATTAATAATCATCAAGAAGTTGGTACATAATTTGTCTATATATGTATACATATAGTAATTGTTTATGTAATTTTTGGAATTTTTGTTTTAATTAATGAATTTATTTTATTTTATTTAATAATTATTGTTCTGATTTATTTTATTCTTTGATATCAAGGTCATCGTCGTGACAGTACTAATATTGTACTTCCACCTGGAATGAAATGTTATCCTTCTCAATTTGCGAGGTTTCCCTACTATGAGGACCTAAAAATAGCTCATTTATTTGATACAATGCATATCAGGAATAATTTGACACAAACGTTATGGCGAATCATAGATGGTGCACATGACAGAGATAAAATTTAGAAAATTTGTGCTAGCATTGAGATATCAAATCATGCAATTAAAAGTGTGATCGACAAATAAAATAACAATGGAGGTGGAAATTATAATAATATTCCATGGTTTTTAGTATAACAACAAAGAAATGATGTAAAAGAGATCGTTAGAAGAATTAAATTTGCATCAGGTTTTGCTTCAAACATAAATAATATCTTAACAAAGAAGGGAGAGTTTAGTGGGGTGAAAACACATGATTGGCATACCTTTCTTAAGGTAATTTTTTTGGTATACATTTTTATATATTATTGCTTGAATACATCTTTTAAATTTTCCTTTTTTCTATTTAATTTGGAAAGAAATAACGATTCATTTTTTTATTGGTATAGTATGTTCTACCTATATCTCTCCCAAATGAATTCAAAAACAATGTCAAACGAGTTATATATTGTCTTAGTAAATACATGAAGTATTTTTGATTTATACGAAAAATCTCACTACAATTTCTTTTTTTACTTAATGACATGATGTGTTAATTTACTTGTAATGTAATATATATTATGTTTCATTGAAATAACCTTGCGTAATGATTTGCAGATGGTTTTCATTGAAATAAATCCATCAAGATGAAATAAAGTATTGGAAGAGAGAATTCATTGGCTAATGTGTGAAATGAAAAAGTATATACCTACAAAATTTTTCAATGCACAAGAAGAATACTTGATACACTAAGTTGAGGAGATTGAAATGTGTGGACCAGTACACACAAGGTCAATGTGGATGGTGGAGAGGCACCTGAAATACTTGAAGGCTTTGGTTAGACAAAGAGCACGACCTGAGGGTTCTATGGTGGAGGGATATGTGGCATATGAATTCATGGTGTATATTAGTCATTATATTCCTATATTAGCTACACCAACTATGGATTATGTGGATTGCATTTGGGATATGAACTCCATCAAAAAATTTGAAGTGGAGCACCTGTTGGGAAAAGGTAGAATGAAGAAAGTGAGAGGTAAAAGATTTATTTTATATAATACATATAATGTTTCATTTTTTTACATCATGTATATGATAATATTCATTTAAGTCTTATTCTTTAATTGTTTATTAATTAATATAATTTACCATGGTTATAAGTTATATTTAATATTGGTGAATTATTGTTTTTTATTCAGGTGCTCAAGATTATGAGGCACTGCTTTTATACATTGCAAACAATCTTGAGAGGGTGAGTGAATGGATTTAAAGATGTAAAGAACATAATGGCGATAGGTTATCATGGAAACTACTATCTGGATTGGTTAGAGAAGCTTATTGTAGTGGAGATGGAAATGTTACGGACAGGGAAATTGATTTAGCATATGGTCTGAAAGATAGATAGGTAATCAATCAATTCACCTATTTTATTCACTACTTATTTTGTATTATATTTATAATGTGCCAACAAGTTGGATTTTTCAGATAATTTTCAGGCTGTGTAAACTATATGATTAATTATTAATTGAGAATTAATGCATTGTTTTCATGTTTAGCATATTGCAGTTGAAACACCACAAGGCTATTTGTTGCAATGGTCGCAAATTTCGCATTAAATAGTTGGATGATAACAAGAAAAATTCCGATAGTGGGATAACTGTAGTATTCCAGGTCACTAATGTTTCCTCCAAGAGTGACAGACATCCTTGAGAATATGAAAATAGATATTATGGGTTTTTAGATGATATAGTTGAGTGTGACTATAATTCCTTCAAATTAGTTTTGTTTGACGTCAAATGGTATAGGTTTTGAATGAATGTACATGATGATGAAAGAACTATTATTCAACATGAAAATGGATTTCCAATTGTTAAAACATCGTAGTTTGAGGTTGGAAAAGATCACTATGTTTTTCCAAGCCAATGTGAACAAGTCTTTTACTCAGAGGTTACAGGTGAGAACGGATGGTCATTTTCTATTCGATATGTTCCAAGAGGAAGGGCAGTAGAGTATACTGTATAGGAAGAAGATGATATTGATCAGGAAAAATATGATGCAGTGGCAGATGAGAAGGAAGATGCATTGACAGACGAAGAAGATATAAAAGATGAACTAGGCGTAGGAGATGAGGCAAAAATTATTGATGACGATGTCGATGAGGATATTATTGAAAATGACATAATTGATGATGATGATGACATGATCAATCATTTCAAGACCGTTTCTGAATCAGATGTTGATATAGATGTCGATGAGTTGGATGAAGATCAAGAAGATATAGAAGAAGAATATTGATACAAATGTTCTGTTCAAGTATGAGCTGGTATGTTATAACTTTATATTTTAATATGTAGGAATTATTGTCTTTAAATATTTACTAATTATGTGGTTTTATTGCATGTATTTTATTATTTCAAACCAATAAATAATGGCCATACTAGTGTAAAGGCTAAACTAAAATTATGTATTTATACAAACACATGAAAATTTTGTTTATGACCTTAATTAATTTTTGGTTTGTTCGTATTCTATTCATAGATTGGGTGTTGGGAGAATGAGAGTGATGTGAGGGGGATGGGAGGGGCCATATGAGCTTCCACCTTCATGTAGCTGGCCCTGTTTAGCAGAGAATAAATTATTCTTGAAACCAAGAGAATCTCATTCATATTTATTTGCAATATTGTAAATGTCATCATTGTTCTCAGCTAATTGCAGCGCCAAAATTGTTGAAATTGTTAGAAAACATTAGGTCACTTATGAAATGATATTAAAGTGCACCATTATCTTTATAAGCTAAGAGTGACCAGTGAATGGGGCCATTAAAATTGATTATATGTTTCTCGAAAGGGTCTTCAATCAAAAATTAATTAATATATTCCATTGTAATTCACTATTAATTCCTTCCAATATCAACAGATTCAACACCATTTGGGAAAAAAATTTCACTACCTTACGGAGTTCTATTTGTCAAAAATTACCAACAGAAAATCCATGCACAAATTTTCTCAATTTTCACTCACGTGTGCTCTATACTCTCTGCAAATTATTCTTCCTCACTTCTCAGGTACTCAACACCTCCTCTATACTCATTAATAAACTTTTCCACTCAACCCCCACCTGCATTTCCTTGGTCTAGCCAAGGAAGAATTGTGATTTCTTGGCCTATAATATGAGTTTTCGTAGGTCGATCACATAATGTGAAATGGGTATTTCTTGTACTCTTTGCAATAAACATCTAAGGTAATAGGATTTGGAAGAGGTACTTACCTTTACAACAAGATGACGTGATCATTAACAAAACCTTCAATTGTAATGACATCCTCACTTCTTTTGAACTCATTTAATATCCTCTTATTCACTCTTTAAATAGAATTATAAGGAAATTATATTTTATTATTCATTTGTTTAAGATTTTTCAAATTGGAACATTTTTTAACCTCTTCCTTGTAAATATTTCTAACAATCATCTCCTTCACATAACATAAGTCTTAAGACACATGGAATTTTATCCTTTTCCTTCACATAATGTAAGTCTTAACACACATGGAATATCATTAATGGGAATGCCCAGTGTTAAGTATGGTGGAACCTAATGGAAAAATTAGGTTTATGTTAGAATAAAAGTGAATTTCTTTTAGGAATTTTCCAACGAGGCCATAATTTTGTCCGGATGATGATTTTCTTGCTAGAATATGACAATAAATTCTTAAAAAAATCCCACTATGGTAGCATTTAAATTTTTATTTTGATGAAGAAAATGGATTCAACACCATCAAGGACCCTTGGGGCACCCAAAATCTTGAAGATTGACAACTATAACCTAGATTTTCAATAACTTCCACCAGATTTTCGCAAAATCATGCTAGAATTTATATTGTTTTATGGATGAAATTCTGGCTTCATTAGACTACGCGTTTCTTTTATATGAGGTTTAAGAATAATCCCTATATCTTTTGTTGTTAGAATGACATGATAACGTTTAGCCATAATGTAAACACATGATTTCATGGTTTTATTCCCAATTATCCTCCTACTTCTTTGCATTTTATGTTTATAATTGAATGGTCTTTCCCTTCACTTATTGTTAATTCTTTGGAATTTTATAAATCAATAACTCTAGGGGATGTTATATCCTCTTCACAATGGTGCCTATTTATAATAATTGAGCTTACTTGAATTTACCTATAGTTGCTACAACTTAGGGTTGCATTACCTTGTAGATAATATTGAGGATATAAAAGGAATCTGCCACCACTTTCCTTAATTGGATCCAAACACATTAAATCTTCCAATGTAAATGCTAAGAAGTTATATGATAAATGGTGATGGTTTGAATAATTTTTTTTAATCTCCAACATGATTGATGGTTTGATTTGTTCAAAATAAAATGATTACCTTTTACATTTTTAAAAGAAACGATATAGTGTACATTTTTAAAAAGAAACGATATAGCGTAGGCTAGCAACATTTGGGATTTTTGGTGAATTAGGCTTTGATATGTAACATAGGGAAGTAGGGTTTTAAAAATTTCCTAGGAGGGTTCATCCATTTTCATTTGTATAGGGGACAGCGAGACCACAGTCTAGTCCCAACAAGTAGTTTTGGTTGTAATTCATCATCATCTTCCTTCTCTAGCAGAGGCGGTAGATAGTCAAAATGTCGATGTCGATGTCAAAGCAACGCAGGGAAGTAGGGTTTTAACAATTTCCTGGGAGGGTTTCAAGAAAGCAGCAGTGGTGCAAACAGGGAGCGGCAATAGACAAGAAGAGCGATAGGAGAGGCAAACCCTTGGTATTGTCCTCATCTACGGGGAAGAAGTGGTTAATATGACAGTCGAATCGAAGGCCTGCCCTCGACTGATGAATCGTGAGTCAAGACTACCACTGCAACTTAGGCAGGCCCCGAATTAGGTAAAGCGGCGTGTAGAGGAATCCCCACGATGCCCCTTGTTCAAGCGTAGCTGGGATTAGCTAGTCTCGTCAGAGGAGTTGGAGGCCCTTCACCAGGCATGATGCAACCCCAAATCTCAAGGCCTCCTATTCTGCAAGTCTCAGCACCCCCCATGACTTATTCTGCCCCAATTCCAATGCGCCCTCTTGGCCCTCCACCACCATTTTCATCACAGGGAGGTCCTCCATGCCATCTTGGGATTATGTGTCCTCCTCCACCTAGGCCTAGAATTCCCCCTCTTCCACGCGGTGGTGGTTCCCCTCCTATGTACGGTGCTTCTCCTCATATGCAGTCGAGACCTGACATGCCGCCTCTGCCACTTGGTCAGTAGCAGTAGCAACAACAACCACCTCCTGGAAATTAGTAGTAGCAGCTATCAATTGAATCAGGTATTTTGTTAATTTCCCTGCATATTTTTGGTATATGAGAACATCTTTTTATGCTTTCCAACAGGATTGAAAAACTAATTTCACCATTTCAAGTCATCAGTATTTGAATATTTTTCATTCTAATGATAAAAAGAGTTAGCATCTCCAGTTGGGGAAGGCTCAAATCATTGCAAACACTAAAATTGATAATCCTCCTCCAACTTATGTTAAGTGAAGATAATTTCATGGAAGAAATTAATAGACAGATATTTTGTAGAATTTTTGGTTAGTTGAGGTACTACACTTTGCCTTTACTTTGATTAAGCTGATAATACTGATCATTTTTTTTTAAATCAGGGACCTTCTGGAAGAGTCATTTTTATTTGTATAGAACATTCACAAAAGCATCTTATTCTAGCCTTACATACCTTATTGTATTTTCTATTAGGTGTATTCCTTATTAATCACCATATACCATTCTGAAATGCTAAAAATTGTTGCCTTGATTGAATATCTGTACATATACATTTTTTTCCGTTTAGGAAATAATAGGTTTTAAAACCATTTCACTGTGTGGTTACCATATTATATACATTTTTTGGCATAAAATGTTTTCTTTAATTATTAATATAACAATAATTGACAGACAAGGCATTGTTTTACAAAAGTAGGGTGTTGTGTGGCGCTCACCACAAGCTTAGGTATACAATGCGAAATATGCCTTAATAAATTCCATAACTACCTAAGGGCATAGAAGTTAACAAAACCGCCACCTGGGCATATCCAATAACACTAATATTCCAAAATGTCCAGTTGGAACTTAACCATTAAAGCTGATAAAGTCTTGCCTTATGGTATGAAAATAAATAAACACATTTTTCAAATCCTGAATGATCTGTTGCTGGGTTGAGACCTGCATTAGGAGATTTTTGTTGTCCTTGGGAGTGGGCCTCCAACCATTATTGGTTGATTCAAAATTAGTTATAGCAGATCACTTCCCATCATTTGTGACTTGTTTGTTTCTGCAACACCACCAATCACCCACTGGGGCATATTACTATATTTTTAACCTGGAATTTGAAAATTTACCTTGATTATGCTCTATTTTACACGTTCAATGCACAATATTATGCAATGCATCCTATTCTTAACCTTTGTAGCATAGATAATTCATAAACATGTAATCTACAAAAAAACACAATATAACATAACATTTATCATTGATAAATGACAACAATTGGCTTGAGATCTAGATGTTCCACTCAACAATAGACTATGCTACTCATATCTCATAGTAGTGGGTCATCCCTGTGTTGTGGTCAAGACTCTATCGGGGTAAAAGGCTACCTAAGCCAACTATGGTCCATAGCTGAACCAATATGGTAGCAGACCAAGGTACTTGATTCCAGTATCTTCCAACCAACTTTCTCTCATCCCCCATTTGCCTTCAAAACCCACGGTAGTGCACCCCTTCCTTTGCACTCATAGTCCATTAGGTTGTGGCACTACAATCAAAGGTTTCCAACTCATAGTGGCTAGGGATATTCCAAAGGCCCATGGATTTTGGGAGTTCCAAATCCACCACACCCAAATCCACCTAGGATTGATAGGGTACTAAATTCACATCGTCATACAACATTGGCTGGAGTTGTAGAGAAACCTTAGGGTGGAGACAAAACTTTGGATCCCCTGAGACAAGTAAGGGTGGGGATATATATCTCTGGTTGGGAGGAAAATTGTGAAACATATCCCTATGCCCATCTTGAGGTGTATTAATAACTACGATACCCATAACTTGTTCAATAAAAGACTCTGCAAAATAGGGTTACAAAATGGCAATCATTGCCTAAAATTTAGGACATATTGAAGCCATAGGCAAGCATGGATTATGTTGTATATTTCACCATTGTGGAAAAAATTGCAGTCATGACAATGTTGTACATTTAGGTATGGGTTTGTGATCTTCAACATTGTTGTACATCTAGATCCCATGTATATATATATATATATATATATATATATATATATATATATTAAAGGTGCCTCCATAGGTTGAATGACCTACACAGAAGACATCAGACTTGAAGTAAGGCATTAGTTCCCCTTAATACTAGGTCACCATACTTGAAATAGTGTTGCCTAACACTTGAAGGAATTCATGATATCATAATAATATACGATGTCACAGATGCAGTTTAATTTCATTCTAGCCTTGGACATGCTCCAATTTATAGGCATATAATTTGACAATGACTTATAATAACCCTGTCCCTGACATCTACATGGATAGACTCAGATATCATTTATAGATTTTAGTCCCTACAATACCGAACTCAAGTCTAGATCTCATGCCTTCATAAAGAGCTGATTAGTTCATGGATGCCTTTACTAAGGAGCTGAAGAAGAGATTGTCGGGCTTGCCTTATGTCCCTGAATCTGGCAATAAAACAGAAGGGATTATTCACACTTCCAGTTTTACCGCCTGCTAGATTGAGGATTTGGAATATAGCCAAGCATATGCATAACTCCCTTCATCGGAAAGCCATCTATCTCGTTACCTTGTGGAGATATGAATTTTATTACAATGGTTTATTTTCACTACATTTTTTCTCAGAGAACGTGTTTTTATATGCCAAAATTACAACTATAGACTGTCAATTCATTTTCATTGTTTTATTAGTGCAATTATTTTCTCAAGCTACGAGTATCCAAAACTCACAAGGAGAAGTTTTGATAAAAACTAGCTAACAGGATATGAAGCCATTGTGTGTACAGGATAAGACATGATTAATGCTGCTACTGAGCTCTCTTTAAGAGTAGTGGAAACACATCAAGAACACACACGTTCACTGTGCTCTATTCTATGTGCATTCAAAACCCACTACATAACATTTCTCCTTTAACACATTTTTTCAAGTAGGGTGTGTGTACCAACTATGTTTTGGCACTAGGCATAAATGTTAATGAGATATCCTAATTTACCACCAAGTGGAGTAAATCAAAGCTTCTATCCATGACTGAAAATGGTGACATAATAGATCATCCTCTTTCTATTCTTTGGTCACAGAGTCTTAAGTTCATAACATGAATAGGCACATTTGTTTAGTCTATTTA
Organism: Pinus albicaulis; assembly: GCA_034641835.2. Classification (NCBI taxonomy): domain Eukaryota; kingdom Viridiplantae; phylum Streptophyta; class Pinopsida; order Pinales; family Pinaceae; genus Pinus; species Pinus albicaulis. Next base: position 368,549,024 of record CM076577.1, read on the forward strand.
CAATTACACTATTCAATAGTATCTCCTTGTAAGTTATTCCAAATAGACAGTTTTATAATTAGGGAGCATGGAACCACATGTAGTAGCAAAGGGTTTCAATACAATGCCATTGTTTATGATTCTCCACAACTGGATAGTTCAAACACCAATTCAGTTCACGTGTTTTAACATCCAATTGGTAAGCAGTGTGTGCTAGATGCTCATTCCACATTTTTTGTCAAACCATTTACCACTATCCTAGAGGTCCAATGAATTAAACCTGGAGGCTCTGATACCACTTTGTGGTGTACTTGACCTCCTCTATAGCTCCATCAACATGATGGGGCACTTAATAATTGAAATTTTTACTTTCAATACTACAGAACCATGGACTAAGAACATACAAAGCATGGGCCCATGATTTCAACCAAATTATACATCTTTCTATTGTATTTTCATGCTATATATGTCACTTAACTCAAAAAATTCAGTAAATAATTATGTTGTGGCTTAGTCCATAGTGTAAATATACTAATTACAACAAAATATACTAATTACAACAACGATATAACATATTCGTTGCAAAAATTAAACTTATCTGTCACCAGAGCTGAACCACATTGAATGGATGTCAAGGAAATATTTTCCTCCCAGCTATAGGCAATCCATTAGGATAGCCCCTGGAGTTGGGGAAATGGAATGACACAGGAAAAGAGTCTTCTTCAATTTCCACTCTACAAAACACAACACTCTAGCATAATGAAATTGCACTCACAATAACACAAGATACCCATGATGTGTAGAAAATTCCATGAGGAAATGTGTACCAAGTGATGGAGAAGAACAATGACAAACACTTCCATCTCTAGTTCAAATTTTCCATTTTATATCCCCCTTGCATGGTAGGCTAGTTTTCACCACATAAAAACCTAATTTGCATAGATATCTAGGTATCCTTTCTCTAATGCTGAATTACTTCATAAAGGGGGTATATAATGTTCGAGTCAGGAGGGGAAAGTCATGTGCCCCTCATCTTCACTCTAGCCATTTTCCATCTATCAGCCCATGGTCATTCCCATGTTCTCATTGGCTATTCTATGTTGCATATGTTAATTTATCAGGGGCACTGACATGTTCACATCATTATCAGAGGCATCACCCAGGCCTTATTAACATCATATTTCATGGTCTAAATGATACACATTCACTAGCAGGGTCTTGGCCTTGGGCCCTCGCTGGGAATCATTTTACATGATCACTTTATATTTTTGCATATGCATTCTATTTACAAGTCATTGGAATACTTGACTCAGTACCAAGACAGAAGTTAATCATATATGCTAAACCGCACATATACATATTCAAACAAATCTCTGTGGAAGTGTGTTATTACAACTACAGGAATAAAACAATTATATTTATCAAAACAAGCAATAGAATAAAGAGAGAGGAATAAATGCACAATGCTCTTAGTTTAAGCACAAAACCCAAGATACAGTTTAAAAGCTCAAGAGAGTTGAGATAAGATTCCACCCAGAGGATGATAACCTCTGGTTGTTCTTCACAGGTGTAAAGCTGAGCTCAAAAATATCTTTTGATGCTCGTCCCGATTCCCAAAAATATGACAAGCTTCGCAATAATATTAGCACTATCTTGGATGTGGGCCAAATATTGGGTATCTATCCATAATCTCTGTGCCAATTGAAATTTCCTCTTCTTTATGTCCAGGACAACACCCCATTTCTCAAATAAGGTGTCTCTCTCAACAACTAGTAATTTCCTTTGCATCTACCTAGCAAGTATTTCTCTTTCACGCCTCAAAGCTCAAATACTGCAAAATCCACGAGTTATTGTTCATACGGATTGGTGAAAACACTTGGAAGGATTATTAGAATATCATGCATATTACATTATCAATATACAATAAAATAAAATGTGTGGCAGAGGCTGTTATAATCAAATATACAACTGCTAAAAAAAGGGAAGGGATTTTCCTAGAAGCCAAAGAAGTGGTGAGTAGGGATATTACCATCCCTGTGAGAGAAAATTTTATGAAGGAATTACAGCCTCTTTAATTCTACCTCCATGTATATTTCATCTGAAGGATCACCTTTGAATAGTAGGAAAAAATGATTTTTGTGAACTAAGGAGACTTAGCAGGTGTTCCAGAGTTCAAATATTTGCATTCTCTGTTTCTAAAATTCAAAAGACCAGGAGGAAGGTGATTGTACAAGTTTGGATGACTGATCGAGAGTTACATCATCGACATTTTTTTCATCATGAACATTTCCATTTGTCTCCAGTTCCATCACTTGCATAAAATATACATTATGTTGTCATGGCCTCTCCTTTCAAACAAATTAAAAATGACTAGAACAAATGAAAAAATAAAAAACAAACTTCTGTAATATTGGAACTCCATTTCTTGGAAAAAAAAAACCAAACCTAGAACATTTATATTAAGTAAATTAGATATATGTGAGATCTCTTCTAGAGTTGTATCACAAAACCACAAATGAAACACAATACTCCAGCAAAGGATGGTTGTGCTGAATTTCACATGAGCATTCAATGTGAACACATCCTAAAATATTTCAGAGAGATTGAGAGAATATGAAATAACTTATGAAATCCCCCAACCAACACAATGTAAATCAAGAAAGATGCAGAAAGACCTAAGACCTGAAACTGTACATAATAGGATGGTATTTCAAAAGAATTTTGTGCTGAAATTAAAGATAGAAAAAGATATAAAGAAACCTTTTAAGTTTTAACCAATCAAACAAAGATTTATTTTTTGAAAGTACTAAAGAGAAAAAAGTTTGGAGTCTTACTTGGTTAGAAAGACGCTGCTTTTGGTATTGAAGCTTGGCCACACGCTCTTTGAGCTCAGTGACATAAGAGCGAATATTATTAATATTCTCTTCAGCAGCAACCTTGAACATATTATTAACATATTCTATGTCAAAAGAAGAACTTCATTCAAGAATTTTAGTTCTATCTGTGGATAACACATTGCCTTATTTACCCTCATTTTTATGAAAAATAATCTTCCTCAAGCTCCCGGGTCTCTTCCAACCAGCTATTTCTGGTGGAGTGTTTTCATTATGCTCAAAACTATCTGTCACCCAAGAAGAGGGAGAGTATGGAGGGCTAGTACTTATTTCAACTATACAACTTCTTTTCCTTGTTAATTGTGGAGCTCTACTGAAATCCGATAATCTAACCTCATTGGGAAAATGAAGTGTTGAGCCCTAAAAATGTATTTTCTTTTCACCAAACTCCACTTCATTCCATTTGTCCTTTATCATTTATAGGCCTAAAAGATCAATAAGAATGATTAAAATCACTTTAAGAATACATGCAATGACTGACTTATTATACTTTTGTGGTTTTGTTGTCGTATTGATTTCTGAGCAGACTTAGCTACAGAATGACTACAGAATGCAGTCATTCTGTAGCTAGTCGTATGTTCCGTAGCCATATTTTTTCTTTAACAGGTTACAGGCATCATCTAAGGGAAAGACGTATATGGTTAGACTCCAAAACTCTCCTGCATCATTCCTTGTCCTCCACAAGGGCTGAGCAAAAATATGGAAGTGGTTATGCACGTGGACAAAGCCAAAACCAAGAAGCAGACTTCTACAAGGATAAGGACTCTTGAGGTGTCTTCAACAAAATACGAGTCCTCAACAGGAGTCTTAGTTTGATTTTGATTATAAAAGACACCTATGCCTATTTCTACTCAATGTCAGTTATGTATTTGCTTATAAAAATAACTCGGTGAACCGAGAAACAGTTAGTTGATGTTTTGTTTTTAGTTTTCAAAGACTGTGATACTCTGTTTCTGAGCGTTTTATTTTAATGAAAGAAGTATAACTTTGATGCATGATCTAAAGCAACTTTAAGGAGTTAAGGATTCGTGTGCCAATCTGATGGTAGAGGGCCCCTACTATCTGAAAAGGCCTTTGCATATTTTCTAGATAAGTAACCTTTAACTCTGTTTTGTTCTTAACTTAAGTAGTTTTCTGAGTTTATCCTCTTGCATCATGTTTTATGTCATTTACTTACATCAAATATTACAGTCACTCTTGTTCTCATAAGCTGTTCCAATACATCACTAATACATGGATGAGATCTAACTGTAGTACTTTGAGTTAATTGCATTTTAGTTATGTTAATTTCATTTCAGTCTTGTTAGTTAGATTTAGATTTTATAAGCTACTCTTGTTCTCAAAATCTTCTAACACATCACTATTATATGAACGAGAATTAGTTATATTATTTTGAGTTATTGACTGTTCTGCAATAATGTAAGAGATTCTCATGATTTTACAAACAATATTTTTCCCAAGTTGTTCCAAGAAATCTCTAACCCTCGAACGAGACTTAATAGTAACATTGTGAGTTGCATAATGAGTTAATTCCAGTATCATAAGTTATTTTAGCATAGGATTCTTTACTACGTTACAGATGATCTTTTTTTCAAAATGTTCCAACAGATTTCTAACAACGAACAAGATTTCTTTGTGATGTTTTAAGTTGTGTTTACTAAAAGAACCTCATTACATCAAAACTAATCATTTTCTCAGTTTGTTCCAACATACCTCTAATGAAATGAATTGGACTAAGTTTAATGTTATGAGTTACTTTTCTTAGCAGCTTTACAATCTGTGGATTAGTATTCTCTGTTCTTGGTACCATTCATAGTTTAGAGTAGATTTTATTCTGTTTTAGTGTGATCAGTAACTTCTCTTTGCTAGTAATTTAGTTTTTCCCCTCAGCATAAGAACACAAAACCAAAAACACTAGAAAAACACTAAGCACAACAAAGTAAGAAGAAGATACCTAGGCACATATGCTGCACTTCACTTCAACAGTTTACTAGCCTTGGTTGACAATTTATGATATCAATTTAGGAACGCTAAGTTGATTAGACATTTGGCGCCTTTGCCGGGGAAGTGTAACTAGGTAGCCTTATTTCTTACCTCCCAAAAACAATGATATGCGTAGAGAAAGAGACTCAACGGGTAGATTTAGAAGAAGCAGAAGCTTGATTCCTAGAACACCACTTGTTCCACCAAGACCAAGAAGCAGCACACCTCCAACTCAAACCTACATTCCATACTATACTGATCATAGAATTCCAGAAGACTTAAGATCAGATATTCCATTAGAGAGACCTTCCACTTCTTCCACTGAACCTGTCTTAGAAGAGGATTCAAGGACCCCTGTTGAAGACATAAACTTTTTCACTTCCACAGAAAAATCAACCATGGCAGAAGAAGGGGGAGGAGGAGTCTTTAATGGAGAACATACACTATTTGGAAAAGGTAGAGGTAGAGGTAGAGGTGCAGAAGGAAAAGGAGTTAGAGGTGAAGAAGGAGGCAGAGGAAGAGGTAGAAGGGAAATGGGAAGCTCTTTTGGGTTTCCTATAGTAGATGAAGAAACCAATGCAACTATGAAAAACATTTCACCCTCTGTCCTTAAAAAATTTTATGGACTCAAAAGCGAAGATCCTGAAACCTTCCTATTTGAATTTGAAGTCCTATGTAGAACCTATGATTACTTACAAGATGCCCAAAAACTTAAACTATTCCCTTTAACATTCAAAGGAGCAACATTAAAATGGTTTGTGAGTTTAATTAATAGTTCTATTAGGACATGGGAAGACATGAAACAAGCATTTATAGAGAGGTATTTGGATTACTGTATGCCAATCAACCATAAGGAGGAAGTGTTCAAAATGATACAGAAAGAGGATGAAAATCTGGAAGATTTGTTGGAAAGATTTAACTATAACATCAAGAGAGAAAAATGGAAAGCCTAGACTAAGATACTTTGAAAGCTCTCCCGTTGAAGATAATTAGGGATGAATGGATATATATCTTTATTATGATGGGAAAAGGAGATATATCTCAGCTCACATTACCTGAAATAGCTGAATTATATATCAACCTTTCAAGAGGGAAATCTAAAACTTTAAAAGGACCAAGAGACCCTGCTCTTGCAAGGGCAAGTAAGTCTGCTTCTGGGATAGTAAGTAGGGCAGAAATAGGACATATGCTTGATGAATTTAAATCTGACATTTTAGGGAGTCTTAGTGAAAAAATAGACACCCTTAAGTTACAAAACAAGAAAAAAGCTGAATCTGATGCCTTAGCAATCTTTTGTCCCAAATGTAGAAAGAAGCATGCCTTGAGAGAGTGCCCTTTGGATGCAAAAATAGTAGAGAATTGTGTAATTTGTTCAGAAAAACATGAGACCAAGAGTTGTCCTTCACTTCCTAGTCTTAAAGCTGTCTTTCAAGAAGAAACCCCTACAAATTCCATAGAATCTCTCAATTTTGTCACTATAAGACCTTGGCAAGGACCTCAAGCACAAGGATTCAATGATCAGATGTATAATCAACCCCCACCAAATTGGAATTCTTGGCAGCAACCTTGGCCCCAATTCCAAAATCAATCTCAAAGTTGGGCACAAGGAGCACAAAATCCCTATGGAAGATACTCCCAGTATTATCAATATCCATCATCTTATACACCATATCCAAATTTCTCTCCTCAAAAAAATCCTCAACAAAATCTTCAGCTAAATCCACAACATCAAAATCCACCACTTCCATTACCATTTCCTCAAAAAGAAAATCAGTTACCTGCCCAACCTATACCAAATCCCAACAATAAAAATCCTCAGAACACATACATGATAGAATGCCAACAGTTCCCAACTTATTTAATCACTTCTTTAGACCTTAATTGTGTTCAACTTAGGTCTGGCAGAATACTTGAAAAGAAGAAGCCTTCTGTAATCATACAGGAGAAAAACAACTCCGAGGAAGATTCTCTACGGGTAAATAAAAGTCTGGAAGAGAGCACATCTTTTCAAGACCCAAATATTGAAAAATCAAAACAAAAAGAACCAATAATTTCAACTCCTATATTAGGGTAGCCATCAACATCTACCTCTACACCTCCCTTTCCAGAAAGATTAAAAATTGATAAGGGTGTAGAGAAACAAATTATGGTGCCTAATTATGATTTCCTAGATGAGCTAAGAAATGTTTGTATTAAGATTCCATTATTACAAGCTATCAAGGAAATTCCAATCTTAGAAAAGAAAATAAAGGAGTTGAGCATGAAAAAAACAGGAAAAATAATAAAAGAGACAAAGAAAATTCAACTGGCAGGAAAAATCGCAGACATCATGATGGGCAATATTTCTATTCCAAAGTATCTAGACCCAGGAAATCCAGTTGTTAAAATACACATCAATGGAACTGAGATCCAAAACACACTTATTGATTTAGGAGCAACAATCAATATCATGAGTAGACAAATCATGGATAGACTAAAACTTCCTTATCTTCTTTTTACAACCACATTATTACAATTAGAAGATAGATATGTGATTAAACCTGATGGGGTAATAGAAGACATTCTAGTGTCCTTAGATTATTTGGAGTACCCTGTGGATTTTATGATCCTAACTCCTAAAAATAATCTAGGAGGACATCCCATTATATTAGGAAGACCTTGGTTAGCTACAGCTGATGATTTCATTAGCTGTAGATCCGGTGATATGTACATTTATGATGGTATTTCAACCAAGAAATTTACCTTGTATCCTCCAGCAAGAACAATTACAGAGTTAGATGATACTCAATGGATTGAGGATGAAGAAGACATACAACCCCTCTTCACAATTTCAGAAATTAGTGAAGATAGCGAGATTCTAAAAACCTTAGAAAATTTTGAATCCTCTTCAGAATAAAAACATGAAAAATTTCAAGAAGAATATAACAATGAGTTTTTATCATCAAGATAGATGTCTCTTTACTCCATGGATAAATTTGGCAGCTCTATAGTTGAGATATTTCTAGGTAAGACTTTAAACATAAACAAGAACCTAGAGAAATTTCAACAAGAACAACTAGTCAAAATATTACAGAGACATTCTTCTGCATATGCATGGGAGTACACTGATATGAAAGGGATAAGCCCTAAGACTTGCACTCATCACATCTATATAGAGGAAAATTGTAAACCAATCAGACAACCTCAAAGACGGATGAATCCAAATCTTAGGGAGATTGTTAAGGAAGAATTGCAGAAATTGTTAAATGTCAACTTTATTTATCCCATTTCAGATAGTCAGTGGGTTTCTCCTTTGGTAATTGTGCCAAAGAAAAATGGTAAATGGAGGGTATGTATTGACTACCAGGAATTAAACAAAGCTACTCTTAAAGATCATTTTCCCCTACCTTTCATAGATCATGTGTTAGATACATTAGCTGGCAAAAAGTACTTCTCATTTTTAGATGGGTTTAGTGGTTATAACCAAATTCAAGTAGCACTTGAAGATCAAGACAAAACCACATTTACCTATCCTTGGGGTACCTATGCTTACCGAGTATTGCCATTTGGACTATGCAATGCACCCGCAACATTTCAAAGGGCAGTACTAGGAATCTTTTCAGATCTAATACATGATTGTGTAGAGGTATATATGGATGATTTCACAGTCTATGGAAACACATTTGAAGAAGCCTTAGCAAACTTGGAAATTTTTTTAAAGAGATGTAAAGAAGAAAATCTTTCACTAAGTCATGAGAAGTGTTTCATGATGTTTACTGAAGGGATTGTTTTGGGGCATCACATTTCAGGAGATAGGATTAGAGTTGATGAGTGAAAAGTTGAAGTCATCTCTAACTTATCTGTTCCAAGTTGTCAAAAATATGTTAGGATTTTTCTAGGATTTACAGGGTATTACAGAGTATTTATAGAAAAATTCACCAAGATAGCATCTCCACTTTTCAAACTACTTACCAAGGACTGTGAATTCAAGTGGAATCCTGATTGCCAGTTAGCCTTTGAGACCTTGAAAACAAAAATCTCTGAAGCACCTATTTTAAGGGGACCTAACTAGAAATTACCTTTTCATATTTCAACAGATGCCTTAGATATAGCTTTAGGAGCTGTATTGGGACAAAAAGACCTGATTCCTTATGCCATCTACTATACAAGTAAAATTTGACCCCTTCTGAGTTAAATTATATTGTAACTGAAAAAGAGTTCTTAGCTGTTTTTCATGCCATCAATAAATTCAGACACTATATAACAGGCTATGAAACTTTTTTTCACACAGATCACTCTACAATTAAATATCTAATGAACAAATCAATTACTAATGGCAAAGTCATAAGATGGTTGTTTCTTTTAGAGGAATTTAACATCACCATTATAGATAGGCCTGGAAAACAAAATACAGTAGCTAATTTCCTTTTTAGACTCCAAAACATTAAAGACAATACTCCAGTTGAAGATCAATTCCCTGATGAATATATTTTTTCAATTTCTACTCAAACTCCTTGGTTTGCTGACATTGCCAATTATCTAGTTTCAAGGAAATTTCCTTCAATTATGAATGCAAGAGATAAAAGAAAGATCATTTATGACAGTGCAAAATATTCATGGGTTGCTAATGAGTTATACAAAATAGGTCTAGAATTTATTATTAGGATGTGTGTTCGAGAAGACGAGATGCCTGAGGTTCTCAAGGCATGTCATGATGAACCTTGTGGTGGACACTTTGTTGATAAAATGACAACTTATAAGATCCTTCATTTAGGATACTATTGGCCATCCCTCTTTAAATATGCTAAAGAGTATGTCAAAAGGTGTGACAGCTGCCAAAGGGTAGGGAAACCTTCTCCTTCAGGTGAGATGCCATTGCAGACTCAAGTACATATTGAACCTTTTGAGAAATGGGCTTTAGATTTTGTAGGACCTATTAGTCCTCCATCAAGACAAAATAAATATATATTATTTTGCACTGATTATGTTACCAAATGGGTAGAGGCTAAGCCATTAATTTCTGCTACTGAAGCATCTGTAGTTAATTTTCTTTTTGAGGATATTTTTACTTGTTTTGGTGTCCCAAGAGAAATTTTTACAGATCAAGGAGCTCAATTCACATCAAATTTGGTGGAAAAAATGGTAGAGAAGTACAAAACCAGACACAGAAAATCTACTCCCTATCATCCACAAGAAAATGGCCAAGTGGAATATACCAATAAGGTCATTGAAGGGATCCTAACGAAGACTGTTCATTTACATAGAAGAGATTGGGCAGACAGAATTCCTGAAGCCTTGTGGGCCTACAGGACTACATGGAGAAGCACAACAGGTCATACCCATTATGAAATTGTTTATGGAAAACAAGTCTTGTTTCCCATAGAGTTTTAGATTCAAACTTTCAAAATGGCAGTTCAGCTAGGACTTGATCTAACAGAGGCACAAAAGCACAGATTGGAGCAGATTAATGAATTGGATGAGATCAGACAAGATGCAGTCCAAAAAACAAGTATAGTCCAGCAGCAGAGGACTAGATGGCATGATAATTAAATTAAGGAAAAGAAATTTAAAGAAGGTGACTGGGCTCTCTTGTTTGATTCAAAGTTCAAAGATTTCCAAGGTAAATTCCAAACTCATTGGCTTGGGCCATATGAAATTGTGAAAATCTTTGACAATGGAGCAATAAAAATCAGGACAATAGATGAAGATAAGGTGACTTTTCTTGTAAATGGTCATATTGAAACTGTATCATAAGCCACTTTCAAGAGATTCCAAGAGAACAATGATGTGAAGTTAATGAAGAAGAATCCTTCTTCTTCATCAACTTAATTGTATTTTCTGTAATCAGATGTAAAAAAAAAGAAAAAAGAGAGGTATAAACACGAAAACTAATCATTGATTAGCATGTTTATACAGAAAAGATAAAGTGAAAATCAGAATCCTTCTGACACTTTAGCTTTTCAAATTTTTTATTTATTTATTTTTATTTTATTTATTTTTTTTCTGCAATAAAATATCATAAAATCATAATTTGCAGACTCACTTTTCATATTTCATTTCATTCCAAATCTATGATTCATCTCATTCCATCACATCTCACTTCATTCCACTCCATTTCATGATCCATCTCATTTCATTTCAGATTTTCAAAAACAAAAATTTCTCTGCAATCAAGTATTATAAGATTATAAGTTGCAGGCTCACTTTTCATATTTCATTCCACTTCACATTTATGATCCATTTCATTTCATCATATTTCACTTCATTCATGCTTCATTCCACTATATTTCATGATCCATTTCATTTCATTTCATACTTCATTCCATCCATATTTCAAATCATTTCATTCCATGTCTCAAAGCTTTTACAGGTACATTCTGCAGCCATCTTTTCTGTAGCCAACCATTTAGCAGCCACTCGTCAGCAACCAATTGATCCTGCAAACCTACTTCAGCAAGAAAAATCAAAAGGATTATGGAGTCTAAAAGACCAATAATTTTCAAAGGAAAGACAAATCATATTAAAGCAGCAAAAATAAAAAAAAAGGCTAAGGTAAAATTGTGTGTGAAATTATTATGATAGAAAATTATGAAAGATATAGTATGGTTAAGTCATATGTATGTTTCATAAATTTATTTTGAATATTCGAATTGATCAAGCCTATCATAAAATCCTTGAACAAATCCCTTCCATTCCGCTCCATATCAAATCATCATTAATTAGGAGTTAACAATCAGTACTTGAAGTGACCTATTAGGTCACGTCATTAACCCGAAACATTCAATGATGATTTTGAAAAATCCTCATGAGATTTCTCCGTGGTCTTTTACTCCATGACAAACTCTCAAAATCAATCATTCTTATGATTTACCCTCACCGTATTTCACTCATCTCATATCCACTTAATGCCATTATATTTCGTAGCCAATTCCTGTCTGCAGAAACAGAGAAGTCATATTTAGGGTGAGATAACCCTCTACAACCATTTTTACCTCAAACAGGAGAGCAGTAACAGAGCAGTAAATTGAAGCTGAGAAAAAGAAGCAATGGGACTTATTGTAAGGTCTGAGCCAGTCGGAACTAAATATCTAGAAGGTTACCCTCAAATTAAAGAGATGTTACAGCAGGTTGGATGGCTAAAGTTTTTGGAGAAGTTCAATGGATTTCACAAGGAGATCACTAAGTCATTTTCCCAGTGATTCAACGGGTCAGAGGTCAAAATTGGTGATATCAAGTTCATCATCACGAAATCCTTCATAGCAGAAGCAACAGAGTTGCCGAGGCAAGGTGAACGATGGTTTAAAAACAAGGAATTTCACAATGAAGCCTGGAGACATATGCTAAAAACACCAGGTATGGACATTTAAGTTTTCAAGAAAGGCATTCCTAGTTCAGCCTTGAAAAATAAATGGAGAAATATGTTGCTAATTCTACAAAAGTTCATAACCCGTGAGGGGAGATTTGGCACATTATATGTTTATCACATTACGCTTATGATGAATTTTCTAGATGAAGAGATAAATCTACCCTTTTTCTTGCTCAATAGTTTAAAAAGGATGGCTTCTAATGTCCAGAAAAGGATTCAGTTCTTCAAAACCACCTTATATCATCATGGTTTAGTTAAAATTTTAATTGAGCATCATTTGAAGAGGGTAGGAGATAATTGGGACGAATTCCTCTTGAGAAATAATTTTGAAGAACCTAAAGAAACTTTGTCTAAAGAAAAACCTGTAAGGAGAAGTAGGAGGGGAAAAGTTGTTGAAATCAAAACTGACATACCAACACAAGAAGACATTGAGGAAATTATCTTTGAAAAATTGGCCAAAATCAAGAAACAGCTCAGAAAGGAAAAGGTAACAAGAAAGGGTGCTAAAGAGAGAGGTGAGGGACCATCTAAAATGAGAAGAAGTCATAGGCTTAAAGGCATATTGAAGAAGACAGGAGTTAAGAAAACAAGAATCATAGATATTGAAGATGAAGAGACACCAATTGACAGATCTCCTGAGTACCAGTATGAAGAAGATCCTGATAGAGGAACTCTGAATGTAGATCCAGCCCAACAACAGATCTATGATTATGTTGAAACATTAGAAAAAAGAGCTTCAGAAAACAGAGAAAGAACTCCTAGTCCACAAGAAACTCCAATTGAAGTGCTAAAAAGAGACAAATATGAATTCGAAGTACTCAATAGGCATATAAAAAATGAAAATGAAATTTTAAGGGAACAAGTCAAACTGAAAAGTGACATGAACACAACTCTATCTCTGCAAATGAAAAAATTGTATAAGGCTAGTGAGAAGCTGAAGAAGAAAAACAAGAAATTGAATAGGGCACTTATAAATCTGAGGTTCAAATTGGTCATAAGGAAGCCTAAGATTCCATTGAAAACCAAGCAAAGCAGAAAAAGGAAGCTAGATGTCCTGGCTGAAGTTTCATAATACATGGATTGATTGTATGAGGACATGCAAAATTTTTGCAGTGGGGGTAGTTGAGCCCTAAAAATGTCTTTTCTTTTCACCAAAATCCACTTCATTCCATTTATCCTTTATCAT